>JARHUK010000899.1:0-13666 GCA_031001725.1 Pseudopyricularia javanii
GACAGGGTTACAGGGGGGTGTGTATGTATGTACTGTACTGTACGTGTGTGGTCATAGTATCCAATGCAACACACACACACACACACAATGGCTGAATTGACAGGAAAGCCGAACAAACCAAATAAACAACTATGCCCATTTGCCCTCAACTGCCCTAAAAAATGCTAAACTGCCACAGGAAACCCCGTCGCTAGCGTGTCAGAAAAAGGCCACCCCCGATCCAATATCCTCTGTAACGGCGTCGAGCGGAAGGGGGGGTCTAATAATGCAAGCCCCGCATAGGTATGAACACGTACCTGCGTTTTGGGTTGATGCTGGCTTTTCTCGGGACATTCAGCCGTTTTTTTTTGTTTCTCTCTTTGCATGTCCATATCCAATGGAATTATAGTAAACCTACCTTGCAAAGACACACTTTGCTCCCACTGCCTTCAGGCCTAACATCTACCTATCCTTACTACATTTCAAAGAGTCTCTCGGGCACTCGCTTCCTCCCCCCCAACTCTAGACCTTTTCTCGTATTCTCGTCTTTTGTGCACCCGGGCCCCCTCCCGTGCGACGTCTTGCGTCGCGGTCCGTCGCAACCAAATTCGAAAGCTGCCTTGCCAAGGTTTTAAAACCCCGAATTATCGGTTTGATTATATATTAGATGTTTGTCTTGGTTCCTGGCGGTACGGATTGTAATTTGTTTTGGCTTTCCTCTGTCTTTTTAGTTGCCGTGTTGCGCCATTTATGGTTGCAATACCTAGGTACACATAATATGTACATACAAAATCAAACCCCCAATTCTACAAGTACAGGCGTGTTTCGTATATCATTGCTCCAATACGCCCCGTGTTTCCTCAAGATACGCCGGGTGGAGGGGCGGGCGGCTGCGGACATGCATGCACGTTGGGTGACCATGCTCGATTCATCCCTCCTCCTCCCTAAATCAATCGTGAAATAATTACACCGATGCCAAAATAGCCGTGATAGTCTGTGTCAAGTATCAACTGGGAATCATCCCCCTCACGGGCACTAATTACCAATTACCAAGCAGTTTTGCACACCAGCCTATAGAACACACACACCCCCAATGAATGGGGGAAAAAAGACCTCAGATCTTTACCCTTTCCCGTGCTAAAAGGACCAGCTCGTGAGTCAAAAACTATCCTGACCTGAAACGTCTCTCTCGGCGCCCGTCCAATCAACGCTCCGGATGGACCTGCCACACACCCACACAGGAGTGTTGCATGCAACGCTCTGAGTTTCTTTCTTTTTTTTTAATCATCTTCCTTTTCATCTTTTTTGTTTTTCCCTCCCCCCTTTGCCTTCCACTTTTCTTCTCCATCCATTTTGCCTCTTTTGGTTTGAATTCTCATCCTGACAGAACGAAACGGACAGCCCTGGGGCCTGGTCCCTGCCGTTTTGTTTCCCGATTTGGCCCGGGCCTGAAGTGGAACCCCCCGCGAGCCTGAAAGGGCTGTCAAATTTCAAATATTGAAATGATGTGATGAGGGCACCGGCCACCGGCCACCGGCCCCCGGCTCCCACGAGGGGGATGAGACGCGCTTAGCTGGACCTATTGACACAAAAGTCTGGAGGATGTGCTTGAAAGCAAAAAGAGGTGGCGAGTGATGGGTTCCGCGCGGCAATTCGGCTGCACATCACACACGACTTGCATCAAAAAGGAGGGGGCGGCGGCGGCAAGGTTGCCTCAAACAAAGGATTTTGGTCAAGGCAAATTTGTTAATAATACTACTTACTATGCTTGTCGCCCATAGGCAACGCAACGGGACGTGGGCAAAACGATTTCAAGCACCTGACTAATAACACTAGTATATGATGATGGATGCCATATGCCATAAATCAACAGCAAAAGTCTTGCTACAACAATACAGACGACAAGAGACATAATCCAAAAAGCCTACCTGAAATAGGAAAGGAACACAAAAAGATCCGAGAAGGAATGCATGACAGTACCTTCATATCCCCCCTCCAAATCTAATATACTACATGAAAGTGCTTTGGTTGTCACTCGCGCCAAGCCGATAGGCCATCGCCGATCAACCCTGGTCATCCCCCTCTCGCCTCACGTAACCCTTCACTTGTTGCTCTTCTTGACCAGATCGCGCTCCTCCTCAGAATCGTCATCGTCCGAGTCTTCCTCATCGTCCGAGTCATCATCCGAGTCGTCATCGTCCGAGAACTTGTCACCTTCTTCCCCAACGGCAAAGATGGTTTCTCCGTCCAACGAACTCCTCGGGACATGCCCCGCGTTCCCGTTCGACGGGGAAGGCCCGCTCCTGGCATCCGACGACGCTCCACCGTTCGTCCGAGTCGCAACCGGGGCCGAGGTAGCAGGTTTCGTCCCAATGTTGGCCTCCTCATCGTCCGAGTCGTCAGGCGCGCCAATGTCCATGTTGGTCATGTCGAACGTGCCGTCGTCGTCCTGCGCGATCTCGTCCGACATTGCGAAGCGGCGGTTGTTGGCCGTGGGTCGCCACACGTACGCGATGAAGGCCACGTCGGCAAAGTAAACCAGGTTCAACCAGCCGTCCAGCATGAACCAGCGCGTCTTCCAGTGGAACGGCACGTAGTCTGGGTCGCGCATCGACGTGAAGGAGAAGCTGCTGAAGAAGAAGAAGCCGAAGACGACGATGATGCTAATCAGGATGCACCACCAGAGCTTCTTGTACATGCCCTCCTTGACGTGCTGTTTCCGGTCGTTCAGCTCCTTGAGTGTAAGGTTAAGTGAGTTGAGCGTCCACACGTAGAATGCAGTGAGAGTTCCGGCCAAAGGCAGCACGATCAGTAGCACAAACGGCCCTTGGGTGGATTGTCAGCAAAACTGTCAAAAAAAAAGGTTGGAGATGAAAAAAAGTCTATAACGGGAGGTACTCACCCGCGCTGTCGGGTGTAATGACGAGACTTGCGACGGCATAAATCAGACCAAAGACGAAGTGGGCAATGGCCAGATACCGCACATATACCATGGCTTGCCCGAGCGTAGGCTTGACGACGCCGTATCCCATGCACACGATCAAGAGCAAGAAAAACGAGAACGAGTTCCTGATGGCGTTGAGAACTGCGACCAGGACGAGCAGGAATTTGGAAATCATGTTGGATCCGTGGCGGTTGAGGTAGTCGTAAAAGGCCCACGTGAGCAGCATCTCGACGACGAGGAAGATGAGGATCGCCGTGATGTAGTTTTGCACGGGCAGGATGTCGGAGCGATGCCGATAGTACAGCAGGCCCCAGAAGACCGCCACCAAGGCATACAGGATCGTGATGCCGCCATAGAATGGAAGCTTCGGGATCTGTGCGGCGGGCAGCTCTCCAAAGGAATTGCGGAATTCCACGATAGCCTCGTAGTCGGTGTTTTCCGTGTACTGGGTCGTGAAGACACAGTAGTAGCCTGTGTTTTTGATCATGTAGTTGACCGGCTTGGGGTTTTTGAGGTCGACAGCTTCTGTGTAGATGATGTTTCCGGAATCGTTTATGTTGCCAGAGATGATGTACTCGCCCACATTGGTCTCGTTACAGAAACCGGCCTTGACGAATTCTGGATTGCAGACGGCAAGTTTCTGAGTAAAGGGACGCTGTCAGCACTGTTCGGCCCAGGTGTCCAAGATAACGGTGGTATCCGGACGACCTCATCAACTCTCGGGACATAGATACACACCTTGGGGACATCTGGTTCCGGCTGGAACAGCACAAAGTCCTGATCTCTCCACTCAAAGACTACTAAGCTGGCCATGCGGTCTCCATCCCCCTCGACCTTGTTGAACCTGATGAGTATGAAAGGGTCGACGTCGCCTCCCCAGGCGCTACGGCTGTACATGCCTACCAAACGAGACTCGAAGTTAGCCACAGCCAGTCTCTGCCATCCAAGATGCGCTGTCGTCATCACTGCCAGGGTAACGTACCGACGCATTTTTCTCGCTTCTCCTCCGTTTGATCCTATAGCGACCAATGCAACACGTTAGTCAATGCCGGGATGCCAGGCGGCGGCGACGGCGGCGGCAGAGCTGCAGCATACCAGCTTCGCTTCCAAGGCGTGGGCTGTCAGGAACGACCCTGCTGCGAGCAGCTGGGCAAAGACGCGTAATAGCATGACGGGCGCTGTGCTATGCGGCTACAGTGGATGCCACTGCAGCTCTCGATGGCGTGTGAAGCTTTCGGGATGCCCGTCGATGGATGGCTGCTGGCGCACTAAGTAGTCCTCGCCAGCGCCGGACGCAGTCGGTCTCGCTTACTGCCTTCTCTCGGGGTAGGCAGTCGTCGGGGTGGAAGGGCGATCGATTGTGGAGCACGGGCCCAGCCGGTTTTCCCCGGGGCTCTTTGGGCTGCAAATATTTCTTTTTCAAGCTGTTTGATGAAAGGCGCTTCTGCTGCGTCCACCAGGGGAGCTCCGGTTTTCGTTTGTGGTTGGTCCAGACTCGGGGGCGGCCCTAAATGGTGTTTTTGAGTCGCAGCAAAAAAACGCATGGGATTGTAAGCTTTGGATGTACGTATCAACAGCGAAAGCTTGGGCTTGTGCAATTGGTCCGGCAAGCATGCCCCCACCCAAGGCCCGCCTATAATTACTCCGTACGACGTTCGCTCTACTGGGAAGCTGGACCCTTGCATTGCGGCGACAGCAGCTGCGCGCCCGGCATTAATAAAAACCAGGACCCGAGAAACACTTTTAGCCATAAGGGAAAAGAGGTTCTGATTTTTTTGGGGGGCAGGTCGACCACCTCGAATCGATGCAGGAACCGACCTCCCGGTAAAGAAAAAGGCCCCGCCACCAACGGCAACATACCATTGCCATAAAAAGGCTACCGCGAATTCAAGGCGTGAACGCGCCCAAACCACCACCACCCCCAACGCAGCCATGGGCAAGGGCACCGACAAACTGTACATCACCCACTCGGAGTGGGCGTCCTCGGACTCCTTCTCGGCCAGCAGCGGCGCGCGCGGCGGCAACCGACCGGGCGGCGGCGGCGGCGGCGGGCGCTTCAAGAAGCTGCCCTTCAACTTCTGCGCCGCCAGCCTGCAGCCCTTCAAGAACCCCGTGTGCACGCCCGACGGCATCACGTTCGACGCCGAGGTCATCGGCGCCTGGCTGGACAAGCACAAGACCAACCCCGTTGACGGCAAGCCGCTCGCGGCGCGGGACCTGATCCGGCTCGACTTCGCCCGCAACGCGCAGGGCGACCTCATCGACCCGGTCTCGTACAAGGTCTTCACCGACAACACGCACGTCGTGGCCGTGCGCCACGGGGCCTACGCCAACGTCTTTGCCTGGGACACGGTCGAGCGCATGAACATCAAGGCCAAGATGTGGCGGGACCTGGTGGACGACGCCAAGTTCGGGCGCGCCGACATCGTCACGCTCCAGGACCCCCAGAACATCGCGTCGAGGGACCTGTCGCGCTTCAAGCACCTCGAGGACGGCGGCGGCGGGGCCCTGGCAACCAAGGAGCAAGAGGAGGAGAGGAAGGCAGGCAACGTCAACATCGACGCCTTGGGGAGGATGGGCGACAAGGTCCTACGGGCCAAGGAGGCGGTCGAGAAGGCCCGGAAGGCGAGGGAAGCCGGCGTCGACGTCAACGCCACGACAAAGGGCAAGGCCCTGACAGCCAAATCGTCTGGAGGAATGCCTGGCCAATCGGCTACTCAGTCGCTGTCCGCAAAGAAGCTGCCCGCCAACGCGGCCGCGTACACGACCGGCAAGGCCGCCGCGTCCTTTACCAGCACGAGCCTCACGCCCGAGACGAGCGGCGAGAGGGCACTGCTGTCGAACGAGGAATGGATGCTCAAGCCCAAGCGGGTCAAGAACCAGGGCTACGCCAGGATAGAGACGAACAGCGGCGACCTGACCGTGGAGCTGCACACCGACACGGCGCCCAAGGCCGTGTGGAACTTTGTGAGGCTGGCGCAGAAGGGCTACTACAACGGCATCACCTTCCACCGCAACATCCGCAACTTCATGATCCAGGGCGGCGACCCGACCGGCACGGGTCGCGGCGGGGCCAGCATATGGGGCAAGAACTTTGAGGACGAGTTCGACGGGCCACGGACACACAACGCCCGGGGCATACTGAGCATGGCCAACAAGGGCAAGAACACAAACAGCTCGCAGTTCTTCATCATATATAGGCCAACCAAGCACCTCGACAGGAAGCACACCATCTTCGGGCGCGTGGTCGAGGGCCTTGACGTGCTGGACAAGCTCGAGGCCGTGCCGACAGACGGGTCCGACAGGCCGCTACACAAGATCACCATCAAGCAGGTCACCGTCTTCATCGACCCGTTTGACGAATTCCTCAAGGAGAAGGGGCAGAAGGAGGAGGCTGAGGCGCAAAAGGCCGAGCTGAAGCGTCAGGGTGGGACATACGACGACCACGTCACATGGACGGGGAAGCGTATCAGGGGGGAGGATGGCAAGGCCTTGTCCAAAGACACCAGCGTCGGCAAGTATCTCAAGATAGGGGGTGCGCAAGAGGGGGTCCCGGGAGACGACGTGGAGGCGGATGCGGAAGATTGGGGGCAGCCCGCGAAGAAGAAGATAAAGCCGGGAGGGTTTGGCAACTTTGACAGTTGGTAGATTAACTATAGAGCATGACGTCCAGTGACGACGGTGATGGAAACACGATACCCCTTTCTTTTTGTTTGTCCTTGCCGTCCAACAAGGCACCGAGTTTTGTGATGGTGTCAGCTAGTCAACCCCATTTCGGAACACCACTCCACGGGCTGGACGATGCGGAAGGATCAAGAGAGTATATATGAATGCATGGGACGTTCAATGCAGCTAGGGTTTTCGTCATAAACTGATCTTTTCGTGTATTGTTTCACATGTACAGAGTATAGATGGCCGTTTACAAACATTATGCGTCAACGAAATAGGGGCTTCTTCCCTACACTGTAAGATCAATCGTCGGAATCTGCAAAGGATAGTTCTAGCCACCGTGGGTAGACCTCACGATTCGCCATGATGGTCGCAATCGCACTGGCCTGTCTCAGTCCGGACTCCTTGTGGACTGCGTCCAACCTCTCAATACAGTATGCCTTCATGGCTGGCAGGCATACCGAGGACATGCCGACGTGGTAGAGCGGCCAGACGATGTTGTTCCCCGCTGATACGAGCAGCATCAGCCGGTGAGCTTCCTCCATGGGGTCTGCGATGGCACGGACGGGATCGAGGAGTGTTGGCTGCGAGACGGGCGAGTGTTAGCAAGTTTTGGCCTGCCGGTATCATGTACTTGGCTGCGTGCGCCTTTACGCAAGTTCTGTTGGAAGTGAAGATACTCACACCGCTGTCGTCTGGAACAGGCGTCACCATCCGCTCCGAAAACTCTCCAAACTCGTAGCTGGTGTTGTAACCTGACTTCCAAAAATCATCTGCATCGCTGTCTGTGGGAGGCACAGGTCCCGACGCAGACGGCAGTATCTCCTTAGTTGGAATGCCAGTCGTCGTGTCGTATAGACCGGTCGGATCCGGAGATCCTATCAAACCGGCGTGCTGCGGTACTGTCGCCAGGATCGACACGCACATCTCGGAAAGGTCGTTCCTCGCCTGCCGGAATGCGCAGACATATTGCTGTGGCACGTCTGCGGTGTCCACATCCTTGTACCGACTGTGTATTTCAGTCAAGATCGTTTCAGTGATGAGCATTCTGCAGGACCAGATCCCATTCCAGATGGCGGCCTTGTCTATCGAGGGATAAACGTGATAGATGCCGCCAAAGACGCCTTTGTGTGGTTGGGAAAGCTTGAACAGCCGGTGGTTCCATGAAGGTGGGAGTCTAGCGGTGACTTGCTTAAACTCGTTGTCCATCTCGATGAGGCGATCTATAATTGCTTCGGGCGTGGGCAGCCTTCCACTTTTGACTTCACTTCGGAACTGATCGATAAAATCTTGTCAGCTTTGTTATATGGGACTGGTGGTTGGAATGCAAGGGGAAGAAGACATGAATGAGAATTCAAGTTGTGCACCATTATCACGTACCTGAAGCACCCTGAATATTGGCATGGAAACTTCGATGCTAGACTTGGGCGAGTTGATCTTGGTGGCAAGCTCGGCGCGTAGGTCCAAGAGTGGTTGAGGCATGGGTATGCCTTGTTGTATACAGGACACCATCAGCATTTGGCACCTAAGAGTTACGCAAAAGTGTTAGTTTGTACGCTTGCATGGATCTCAGGAACCTTTTGGGTAATCGGGCGATTAAGTGTCTCGTTGGATCAACTCCCTTTATCGACAGGAAACAGTCGGTTGGACAGAACTCACAGCATGTTGAACATCTTGCTCCCTGCTCGGGTCCGGAACTGGTTTACACCCCGAAGTTTGGCGAGGGCTGCGGCGCCGTTAACATGTTCCTGCCAAGGCTTGATATTGCGGGCGTCCGAGTCGGCGATGAGCTCGAAGAGCCCCAGAATGAGGATAGACAGCATGGTGGTATCTTTAACTGCTTCGCTCGGGGCACGGAGTGCATTGTTGATGAGCCTCAAGGCCGAGATGTACGATTTCCGGGCGTTTTCCAGCACCGCAGGCGAGCGGGTCAGGTTGGAAAGGCCGACGAGGCCGACGGCCGTGATGCTGGCCATGACGCTGTCGACATTATGTTCTGGTGCAAGCGTTCCGGGAGTCCAGATGTCGTAGATGAAGTCGAACCTCTGATGGCAGGCATACTTGTCGATAGCGACGTAGCGAGAGAAGAAAAAAGCGGTACCCTTTTCGTGCTGAGTCGGGCTGAGGGCGTATAAAAGGTTGATTAAAGGAGATTTCGGCCGAGTGGCGGCGCCGTGGGGTACATGTATCAAGGACTGGTTACCCCCAGACTTTGGGTCGTCTGGCGAGCTGCCGCTGCTGCCGCTGCTGCTGGAGGGAGATGGACTGGTTTCAGGGGTCAGCGGCGAGGATCGCTTCTTACGGGCTGGCAGTTTCTCTGCCGGCATATTAGGGCCCGAGGAACCCCGGTCAGGCCTCAACGGAATTTCGGCGGCACCGCCAGCGTCCTTCTTGCGGGCACGGGCTTTGGCTTTCTTAATCACATGAGAACTCTCGTCTCTGAACATCAAATCCTGCATGTTCCGATAGCCAGGACATTGCACATTTCTCTTCTCGCACTGGCCACAGCTGGGCTCTCGCTGATCACACTGGAATAGTAAGGTATGCATCTAGGTTAGCGCAAATTCTTTTGCACACATATAGAAGCCACCGTGCATACCGGTCGTTGTGGGTACCCGGCGGTGAGAATTATTCATAAAGTATGCTTAGTACAAGACGACCGTCTCTCATATCTATTCTACAAGAGCAGCACTGCATGCCCTGTAATTCTGTCTGTGGTAAAGGGGCTGTGATGAGAAAGAGACAAGAGGTGGGCTTACCCTGACTTTCCGCTCCCTGCAACTCTCACAGCCTTTGGAGGGCGGGCCACAGTATACCATTTTGGGCTCCCCGTCAGAGGTCGTGCGCCCCCGAAGCTAAGTTGTTGCCAATATCAAGCAGATTGTTCCCACTGCCCAGACCTGGCGGCAGCCAGCCAGAGCCAGCCAGCCAGCCCAATATGTCGGATCGGGCGGGGCGTATTGGCGGCGGCGGACGGGAACAAGGCGGAATATTAAGTGGTCGCCTGGGTCCCCCTTGAACCAGTCTGGTCGATCAGATGTGAGGCAAGTGAGGCGTAACGTGCCAGTCCCAAAATGGACTGCTGTGCGAAGCTGACCCTTGGTTCTGGGGCGGCCGTACTTGGCTGCTTTGCTGTCAGGCTTGTTTCTGGGGGAGCATATAAAGGCTCAAGGGTGTCGCTACTCCCTCTGCTCCAACGAAATTTGCCGTCACTCGCCTCCTCGAATGCCCAGCACCAGATCGACGGGACCAGGTGAGGTTGAGCCGCATATAATTACCAGATTTATCAGGATATCAAGACCGCCCAGCCAGCCGAGAGGGGCCGACAAGCTCTAGATTGGACCCGTGCCTATCGTTTCGGCCTCTGGTTTGCGTCGATTCCGCGGGCCTGAGAACAACAGAAACAACGAGGATGACAAAGAAAAGAGGACTTGGATAGCTGGCCAAGAAGAGCACAGGGATCTGGACTGGAAAGCAACAGCAGTAAGAGGCTTGCCCGTTGCTTCAGACCGGCAGGGCTCGCGATGGCAAATCACTCGGTAACTGTCTCGGTATGTGGTGCGGGGGGTCGGCCTGTGGCAGATGGCAAGAGACAGGAGACAAGAGAGCGAGCAACAGCACAGGCTCGAGATGGCGTGATGCCCTCGGTACTACCCTCGATTGCAGCGCGGCTGCAGGATGGCATTCCCGCAACGGCATAGTCTAGTTTCCTCTTTGGGCATGCTGTGCGAAAGGCTCTCCGGGGGGACTCCAACGTCGATCCATTTTCTGCGTCGGGGGTCTCTGGCTTGCGGCCACTCAGGGTGCTCGCAGGGTTACTTCGAACCACCGAGCTGAAAAGGGAGACAGCATAGCCGTGCTAATTACTACTCGTACATGGTAGGGGATGTCTGCGTACGAAGCACCGTTTTGTTGCGAATGTATAGCTGATAGGCGGAAATGATGATACAGAATGTAGGTTGATTGTCGTTTCCCTGGTGGTGGTGTTTTTGCTGGGCAAAGTTGCGGTGGATGAATTGTTCACGAACTTGGCTCATAATTACCTCGTCTCAAATTTTAGCTCAGTATTGTAGACTGGATAGGGTAGGTGGGGGCACTTGTCAACCGATGACTTGAGCGTTCCTGCCCTGCAAAGCCCTGCAAAGCCCTGCAAAGACCCCTACCGTTGCACTCTCGCCACCTCAAACGACTCAACTGCCAACTCTCTCTCACGTATCTCGACCTACCAAGTCGCCGACTGCTATCTCATGGCTTCTTTCATTTGTCCATATCCATTCCGAAAACGTCCCAAAGCGCTGACACAAGGACATCGCATTTGTACTTTTGGTTATTGAGGACCCCTTGGTCGACGCCAGTTATGCCAGTTACGTCAGTCAGTCCACTTCAACTGTCAAGAAAACCGGACAGCCACCTTTGCCTACGATGGTAACAAGTCCCTAGCATTTGCACCCGGACCAGTCAGTGGTCGATGCGAAAACATGGCTGCTCGACAGAAGTCCAACAGAAGTTGGCCAGTTATCGCCATCACAAGATACAGCGTCCCTATTCGCGTGTTTACGTCCTAACCAGGCCATCCCTTTCTTACCAGCCTGCTGGCAGCATGCTGGTCGCCCCGGTGGGTATGAGGGCTTACTTCGTCGTCGTCAGCTCGCAGGCCCGAGCGACTTTTTCCACAAGCAAGCACCCACACTAAAAAGCTTAGGTAAACTACTCCGCTGCAGCCCTATTGAGATCGTCGCCCTGCGTCGTCACTCGCTCTGCACATAGAGAAACGATTTCAATAACGAAAGGATCCTGCTCCTAGTCTCTTTCTGCATGGCTAAACTGGCCTGCATACCCATGAACTGAGGCACCACATCCTAGCGGGACTGTTGTCCGAATCCGAGTTGCTGAGCCACACTGAGCCTCCTGCTGGTATGTTTTAGCTCAGCTAAGTCCCTGGTTGGGTGAGATGACGAGGGGGGACCAACGGGGCTGTTCAGCATCCATTCAAAAGTTGTCCAGGCTATTTCCAAGGGACATCTCTGGCCGTCCTTGGCGTGTATAAAGAGTCTTGGCATCGTCCTAGCTAGGTCCGAATATGAATATGTATTACAGAGCATATCGCAGCAACAATAGCAAATAGTCTTTCACTATGACCCAACTCACAGAATCAAACCGCATCTCCATCGCCGAGATCATCTTCTACACCCCAGCCCTCATCATCGCCATAATCCTTGCCTCCCGCCATGGCTTCAAGAAGGCCTCCGGCTGGCTCTACCTGATCCTCTTCTCCATCATCAGGATCACCGGCGCATCCCTCGATCTTGCCCTCATCTCAAACCCTGGGAATATAGGCCTCATGTCGAGTGCGAACGCCCTCGTCTCGGCCGGCGTCTCGCCCCTCATCCTAGTGAGCGTCGGCCTGCTCACACGCCTGCTCATGGGCCTGGAGAGCAAGACGACCACCGTCCTGAAGCCGCGGTACCTGCACCTCGTCCAGCTCGCCGTCATGGTCGGCCTCGTCCTCACCATCATCGGCGGCATCAGCATGGCCAGCAAGATCAGCGATGCCCAGCACTCGGCCAGCAACGCCAGCACGTCGTCGCCGCCAGTGCAGAGTCCGACCGAGACCCGCGTCGGCGTCGCCCTGATGCTGGCGGGCTACGCAGGCCTCGCAATCTCGACCGCCATGCTGGCCCTGCAGCTCAGGTCCATCGACCACGGCGATCGCCGGCTGCTCGGCACCGTCGCCGCGTCCCTGCCCTTCATCTTCATCCGCGTCCTCTACTCCGCCATTGCAACCTACTACCCGTCGGACCCCAACTTCAGCTGGTTCCAGGCCGGGCCCCGCTACTACCCGTACCTGATCGGAATGTGCATCGCTATGGAGATGTTCGTCGTCGTCATCATTGAGGCCGTCGGGCTCACACTTCGACGGCTCCCCGGCGATGACCGAAAGTCGTCTCTAGATGCGCCTGAGTATGCGATGGTGGATCAATCCGGTGTGCGGAAGTCGACCAACGTTCGCCAGTGGCAAGAGAGCGATATGCACTAACATGCCGGTTTCGCCAAACACGAAGAATATTATTGATCATGTTGATAGACGTTTTATGATTCCATGATGTTGTTTTGGGGCAAAGATTTGCGGTAGATTGGGTTATGGCCGTTGACACTCTTGAACATAGACCAGATTATCAATACAATAGTTATCATGTACATTCTTCAAACAGACCCTGATGTGTTCTCTGCCAAGCCGTGACAATAGCTTCACAATCAGCCTATATATGTGTCCTGTTTTCGACTCTCACTCCCCAAGGTCGCCGCCAAAACCGACCGGCCGACGTCTGCCATCATTCTCAGGCAAGATCGCCAGGGCCTGGTATAGTTTACCCATGCCGTTAGGCCCCCGATCCACGAGCCTTTTCCAAGCCCTTTCGACATCCGTCGCCTTGGCCGGATCCTTGCTGTTCTTCATCAGGCTCTCGGCCCGCTCCTTAATACCCATGGCCTCGAGGAAGAAGCCCTGCGGAACGGGGCCGTGGACCTCCACGCCGTCGCTCGCGCGCATGGCGGCCTCGGCTACGGCGGCAAAGTCCACATCGGCGCTCAGGTCCGTGAGGCCGGGCTCCACAAAGGGGCTGACGCGCTGGTGGCGGCGGATGCCCCGGAGCGAGTTGATCGGGATGGTGCCGTCGCCCGGACCATAGTCGAGAATCAGGGCTGCGCCGCTTGGGCGGGGCTTCGGATCCTGGACCGAGCCGCCGATCCGTGCGGCGATGTCGCTCGCGTACAATGAGGCGTCGGGGCACACCTCGATCTGCGCTTCCGCAACCTTTTTCAGAGATCGGTAGCGCGGCGACGATTCCGGTAAATACCGTGAGTGTCGGGTCGCCAAGGGTGAAAGTGTTAGTTGGAAGTCTGGCGGCGGCGTGTCCCTTCGCTGGGTGGCCGGTGTGTTGAGACTCTCATGTGTAGATCCTGGGGGTGTTGGTGACACAACGAGCTCGCGCCACTCAAAGGTGGACTTTAGTGTTGTTTCAGGGGCTGTACTGTCGTTTTTTGCTTCGGCTGACTTGTCCGACGGCACGGGCA
>JARHUK010000899.1:13727-30362 GCA_031001725.1 Pseudopyricularia javanii
GTATGTATCGGTAAGGCGTCAAAAAACTCGTGCGCCACGATGAATGGGGTTTTGTCGGGGTCTATATATAGTATGATCAGTACACCCCTATGTTAATGCAACTGCGGCAATCATAGCTTACTCTTGGGGATCGACTGGACCGTCTCAGTCCATACAATCGGTAGCTGCGTTTGTTTGCAAACACTGTGGAAACCCACTTCAGACTCGGTCATGGGTGCATCTTCACCGCAAAGAAGCTTCTTCTGAGCGGCTCGTAGCTCGGGGCTGGCCTCGACCATATAGATGGCATCGAGGCTGTTCGCCATGTTACCAAACCTCTTGATTGTCTGTGATCGGGTACGCATCGGTCAGGAAACGTAGCTCAGGATTGGCTTTGTGACATCTGATACAACTTACACGGAGCATGTCACTCATCAGAGTGCCCCTTCCTGGACCCAGTTCCATGAGCTCAACACCGCAAGAGGGGCGGCCCTGGGACATCCACTCGGCGACAAACCAGATTGCGATCAGTTCACCAAAGACCTGGGAAACTTCCGGCGAAGTCACAAAGTCGCCCCTGAGGCCGAACTGGTCTCTGCCTTGCTCGATAGCGCCTGTGTAGTAGCCACCAATGTCTGCTGTCAAGCACATGCGCATGAAGCTTGCGAGTGGGATGGGCCCCGTGGTCTTGCCGGTCCCCGAGAATTGTTAGTGTCTGACATATGGGCGGGCGCGGTGAACGGTATCTGGGGTATTGGAAGTGACCAGACCACATACGGAGATGGCCGCGGCCAGCTGCTCGGCCAATGGCGTCGACCATTGTCTTTTATCCGAAGGTGCTGGAACTGAACGGTCTTGCTGCTGGGCATTAAATACGCGAGCCGTCTGTGAAAAGCTTCGACGGGCCTGCCAGATGGAGTTATGGCTTGGCGTCGGCACTGATATGTCTACACGACGGAGAGCCTGCATGCCGCGCAGGGCGGCTCTGCGGAAAACGAAAGCACCCATGATTATCAGATGATCATGCAGCTCCTAGTTTTCCTGACGGGCGTGCGGTTCTTCAGTGGCTGGAGGTAGCAGCCATGATCACCGGGAATATGAGGTGGGAAACGATAAGGGCAGTGATCAAATAAACAGGCAGGGATGACAGCACTTGAAAATGGAAAGAACCCTTGAAGTCTCTATCCAGATCGAAGTCGACAGGAGCACAATTTGGGATCGGCAAGAGCTGTTGACCCCTGTAAATACGATGCTACCCTCCCCCCCCCCACCAGCAAGGTTACCTGTCTGTGGGGCAGACGGCCTTGGTACCGCCATCGCGCAGACGGGCCAAACAAACGTCGACAGAAATTCACCCTTGAGCACACCGGGCTTGAGCCGGACATAATATATACCCATCTCACCCGCTGGAGTTGTTGCAACCTACCGAGGTGCTTGGTCACCGCTACACACAACCCCGGAAATTATGGCTAGTAAAGCCTCCCGCTGGGCGGTCAGCCAGGAGGACGTCGCCAAGGCAAAACAAGAACGCGAGGCCAAACGTCGCGCCAAAGCCGCAAAGGCCGCCGCGCGCAAGGCCCAGGAGGAGGCCGCTGCGACTGCCGCCGCCGCCACGGCGCAGACGCAAAATTCACAGAGTCATCCACCCGCGGAGAACGGACCGCCAGCGAAGCGACGCAGGGTCACCCCCGGCCCCGATGCCACGGAACACGACGAGGACGGCGGCGCGACGAATGAGCACAGGCTGCTGAGGCTGCCGGGCCCGCCGTTCGGCAAGTGCAGGAGCGTGGAGAACTACGACAAGCTCAACGACATCGAGGAGGGCGCGTACGGCTGGGTCGCGCGGGCGAGGGAGCTCGCGACGGGCCGGGTGGTGGCGCTCAAGCGGCTCAAGATCGACCCCAAGGACCGGAGCGGGCTCCCCGTCACGGGCCTGCGAGAGATACAAATCCTGCGGGACTGTAGCCACGCGAATGTGGTGGAAATGCACGAGGTGGTGGTGGGCGACGACACGAGCAAGATAGAGAACATTTTCTTGGTGCTCGAGTTCCTCGAGCATGACCTCAAGAGCGTGCTGGAGGACATGCCGGAGCCGTTCCTCTCGTCCGAGGTCAAGACGCTGCTTCTGCAGCTCGCCGCGGGCGTCGACTACCTACACGACAACTTCGTCCTGCACCGCGACCTCAAGACCTCGAACCTGCTGCTCAACAACCGGGGCCGCCTCAAGATCGCCGACTTCGGCATGGCGCGCTACGTGGGCGACCCGCCGCCGCCCAAGCTGACCCAGCTGGTCGTCACGCTCTGGTACCGCGCGCCCGAGCTCCTGCTGGGCACGACCAAGTACGGACAGGCCGTGGACATG
The DNA here is from genome assembly GCA_031001725.1 of Pseudopyricularia javanii. Classification (NCBI taxonomy): domain Eukaryota; kingdom Fungi; phylum Ascomycota; class Sordariomycetes; order Magnaporthales; family Pyriculariaceae; genus Pseudopyricularia; species Pseudopyricularia javanii. The sequence goes on from JARHUK010000899.1 coordinate 16,069, forward strand.
TGGAGCGTGGGCTGCATATTCGGCGAGCTGCTCACGCGCGAGCCCCTGCTGCAGGGCAAGAACGAGGTCGACGAGCTGACCAAGATATTCGAGCTCTGCGGCGTGCCGTCCGAGGAGAACTGGCCCGGGTTCAGGCGGCTGCCCAACGCGAGGTCGCTGAGGCTGCCAAAGAACCCGCAGGCCGCCGGCTCCGTCATCCGGGCGAGGTTCCCGCTGCTCACGGCGGCCGGGAGCGCCCTGCTAACCGGGCTGCTGTCGCTGGACCCGAGCCAACGGATCACGTCCAAGGAGATGCTGGCGCACGAGTACTTCAAGCAGGACCCCAGACCAAAACACGAAAGCATGTTCCCTACGTTTCCCAGCAAGGCCAGCCAAGAACGCAGGCGGCGGCGGAATACGCCCAACGCACCCGTACGAGGCCAGGCCGCCGACCTCGGAGATGTCGACTTTACTGGCATATTTGCTCGCCGGGAAAGGGAGGAGAAAGGCGCTGGCTTTCAACTTCGGATGGTATAGCGCATACGTTAATCCATGCATGAAATTTCTACGACACAATAGGCTGTCGCAAACGCTGGCGTCTCGACTTATATTTTGATTTCCAAGTGAACGTGAGATATATAATGATCGAGACTGTACACTCAACTCTCCAGACCGATCTCCGAGTCTATAGTTTGTCCTGATTTTCCAATTAGCTGTCCAATGAGATGATGGCAGATCGAACCATCTGTCCGTAGCGGAGACGGCGCATGATAATAAAACATTCAAGGAACTTATGCACTTGCCCAACGCCTTTCGTAACTTTGCCCCTTGAATCACAACTCCTTGCCCGCATATTAAAATATCAAATACTGCGTGAAGGGAACAAGCCCTGTTTTGCACGCAAAAAAACATGCCCGTGGCGGACAAAGAACCGGAGTGAATATTTTTAAAAAGAAAGCTCAACCTAAGTAGGATGCAACTTCATCACAGCGCCGCACCGGTGACGAACCACGTGAATGTCATGACCGTAATGGCGCTGGTGATGACGGCAAGGCTCCATGCACCCTTGTCAACGCCAGACATGGCACCACTGCACGAGACACACCTCCAGCCGGAAGCCAGGGGAGTGTAGGCGGCCTTGGTGTACATGCCAAACTTGAAGCCCGAAAAGGGGGCGAGGTAGCCCGGGTCGGCAGTGGCGGTCAACGACTGGTCCGAATCGTGGATTAGGAGGGTGTACTCGGCGACCACGTATGGTTGGCCCTTGTCATCGCTCGTGTCCCAGAGGAAGTCGGCCTTGGTGGCATAGGTCATGTTCTGCGTCAGGGTCCAGGTGCGTGTGGCCTGGCTACAGCTGACCAGGACATCGATAGCGGTCGGGGCACCCTGAAGGTTGGTGTAGTTCCATCCCCAAGTCACCCAATCGCCAACCTTGTAGAGTGCCGTGCCGGCCGTGGGCGCGGGCGTGATCATTACAACGGAGCCGGCAGGGTCTAGGGCGTCGTACTCGGTGCGGGTGGCGTTGCCGGATGCAGCAGTGGTGGTGGCAGCCGACGTGCCCGTGGCGGTGATGGTGCCCGTGTTGCGAGTTTGGGAGCCAGTTGCTGTCGCGGTGGGCGTCTGGGTGGCTGTCGCGGTCGTGCCGTCTATGGGTAGGTTCACATGTGTCAGTCTTTGACCAAGGAGGAGGAATGCGGTGGCTACTGTTTATGGTATCGTCAAGGATTTAGACCTACCATTTTGTCTCACGACCAGGGCACCGATCTCGGGTAGCCAGGCTGGCCACGCGGAAGCCACCGACGACAGCGACAGCAGCATCGCTGCGGCCTTGACAACCGATACCTGAGGCCTCATCTTGTATGTGTTGATGAACAATGGCGAGAAAGAGAGTCAAAATGTGGTGATCGTGAGGTAGGCACACAGAAAGTGAAGGCCCGGTTTTGGCGGATGGGTGTCCGAGGACAGTCAGGTCGGGTCGTCGTTTGGGCGTTATTTTTTTTTCCCTCGGGGGCGAAGGCGACTGGAATGAGGTCGATGGTGTTTTGAAGGCTTTTTTGGACGTGTGGCAGCAATCTCGGGCAAAGCTAAGGACGGGTAGAAGAAACCAAGAACGAAGGAATACAGGCAGTAAGAGGATGAAAAGGTAGGCCGTTTCTTTGAATACCAAAACGAATGACTGTATTCAAAACCTAACTAGTGATCCAGAGCGAGCGACGGGAATGACAAAACCAAAGTCTGGAGGTTTCATGGGGACGGACAACAAGAAAGGGAGAGAAAAAGGCCTGGGCCAGCACTAGCAAAGCCTGGAAACGGCACGATGGCACTGGGCAGCACAGCCAGGGTGCATTGATGCACAATAAACAGTGTGGCTCCACTCGTAAAAACGCCCCTCTTTATTCGTATTGATCCATTTTGCCATCTCATGGCTTGTTTTTTCTGCATGTAACTCTGACCGGATTGGCTGGCCGTTTTGCTTTGCTGTTGGGTCAAACACGAGCCGTTTGTTCGCCTTGGGATCCCGAAGAGAAGAAGTTGTCGATGGACGACGCGACCCAAACAAAAGAATCACTTCATACCCGGGATCCCCAGGCTGTCGTGACTGTCAGAGATGAACCTTTTGCCATGTGCATCAGACGGCAGCGGATTGTTCCGAAGGCAATAATACATGTACAGTAATTAACTAGGTAGGTACCTATTCGAGAACTGCAATCAGTTAAATACTGCAACTCAAAATTCGGACGAAAAACAAGCTGTACATAGTACTAGCAGTGTACTGAACACTGTTCATGCGTTGTGGCTGCTGCTGATTGATTCACATGTCCCAAGTGTATTCGTTAGGTAGGCAATTAATTAGGCGAGACAGCCGCCCAGTTAGAGTAAATAAATACCCTGAGGTACCCTACCTGGGCAACCTCTACTGCCTGCAATATCCAGCCCTTGCCCCTTGGGGAACCGCCCCATACAACTGGGTACTGCCCTTTGCAACTGCCGCGATGCTTGAGCCTAATACATTACCAGTACCATTCAGCAATAATGATCAAGACCCTACTTTGCAATTATGGCTCTGCTTTGGTTTGAATAGAGTACTGTGGAACTAACTGGTGAGAAAGTGTGTGCACCAAGCAGCTGACATGGAAGCCAAGGGGTACAAGCAATTGATACAGGAATGGGAATGGAACAAACATGCCCCTAATTAATCAAAAGAGACAAACATCCAAATGCAGCAGCCTGCCTTTCGACTTCCTGTTTAACTGCCCTGGCCAATCACCTTGGCGACGACTACCTGCCATTATGCCTGGCTTCCATTAATTCTCTCTTCCCCATCACCTGAAATCCCCAACCCATCATCTGCTTCCTCCTTTCTGCCCACTGCTTCTCACCCTGGAGCTTGGCTGTGCCGCATCCCAATCGATATGGAGCCTGATATTGCCACCGTCACCATCGAGCGACGCTTTTTTGAGACCTTGGTCCGCCGGTAAGCAAGCCCATAAACAGTGCTGCTCGTGACAATCCACTCGCCTGCAGCAGACGGACACAGGAAACGCGCCACCCTGCGTTGCGCCAGGCTCAACTTGTGCTGACTGACAACCTTTTTTTCTGATTCTGACATAGGAGCCAACTTGTGAGTTGTTGATCCTACCTACCCTGGGCTTCATCTGCCTGCACATGCGTCGTCGTCTGCATGCCTAGTTAAGACTGCCAAACTCCTGACTGACCATGGGAAATAAAGCAACCCTCGGACGTGCCTGTTTCCCGTTCTTTCCCAAACGATGCCTTGATAGTGTCGCGCGCGGACCATGAGGCTCTCCTTCACACAGCCAAACACTATGGTCGGTATCCATCCATCTGCCTCGGAAGATGTCCGAGTCACGCTAGGCCCGCCGACTGACATGGATGCCGTTGCATGCAGCAAATCTCCGCCAGAACCTACTTCGCGGAGGCGTCGTCGAGGACACTATAAATGTATCTATCATTCGCCGCCCCGCTTACGCCCCGTGAAACACGGAAGAAGTATACTGACAAAACCTTGTTTCGGCGGTGCCAGCTCCTCACTCAAGACGACGCCACAAACTCTCTTGAGGATGGCCCTGCCGCTTCTCTATCGCCGCCTCAATCGATCCCTCCCAAAAACAACGGCAACTACTCGACCTGCGGTTTCGATGATGCGCAGCCCCACATTCATCCTAAGCCACGGCCAATGCAGCCGGGCCGAAGACCATTAGTCGATGTCGGCGATGGAAACAACAAGTCTCACGTGGCACCTCCGGTCCGTTCGACTGTTGGCTACCATGGAGTAGATTGGGACGAGGATGACGGGGAACCAGACGAGTCGGCATGCTCAGCCGCCAGTCCCCAGGACGATGCGAACGGCCCTCGACCGCAGGGACACGCGGCTAACAACGCCAGGCCAGCCTACGAGAAACAATCCTTGCGCAGCCTGCAGCTAATCAATCTTCCCGACGGGACAACCCACGCCGACGTTGCTGGCGTAGTCAGGGGTGGCCTCTTGCTTGACATCTATATGCGCACCCACGATCGCTCTGCGAGTGTGTCCTTTCTTCACTCTGCTGATGCGAGGGCCTTCCTTGAGCATTGCAGAAGACATGACCTGTACATCAGGCAGAAGAGGATTGACGTTCGCTGGAGCGACCGCCAGTTTACCTTGCCTGGTCACGTTGCTAGTAAGGTCGGGGTCGGGGCTACGCGAAACCTTGTATTGCGCCGCTGTGATCCGAACACCACAGAAGCAAGCATCCGTGAGGATCTTGATCACATCCACAATCTGGTCGTTGTCAAGGTAGCCTTCGTTGGTGACAGTTGCTTCGTAAGCCTCAACTCGGTCCACAACAGCATTACAGCAAAGATGTGCATGATGAGTCGCTTGTAAGTCCATACACGACCCACATGGGAATCAAGTCTTCACCTCCGCCAGCCGTTCAGTCGTTTTGTGTGGCATTAGACAGACAAGTTGCTAACCTACGCCTTTATAGAAAGTACAAATCTTGCAGAATCGAGTGTAAGTCGCCGGGTTCCAAAAAGCATATATTCATGCAACAACAATTTTCTCGCGGCTTTCGGCTCTAATCTTGCTTTTGGTTCTTAGGGGATCTGGACGAATGCGCCCAGCCGCTCGACCGTGTACAGCCAGTGAACTTGAGGAGAGATCCGCCACCTGCGAAGAGGACTACTAGCTCGGTCACCAACCGCTTCAAGCTCCTCAGTATGGATGGCGAGGACGAGGATCAGTCCGAGCAGAACTATGCTGCGGCCCACGGGTCTATCGGGGTGGGTGCTTAGTGTCCACCTTACTGAACCGTTAATGAGACATGCGTCGTCACTGTGGTTTCCCCACGCAACGGGTTGCGTTTTGTTTCTCTTTTGGGTGTTCAAACAGAGGCTCGAGGCCCTGTTTAACCAGGGGGTTTGTGCAGTGACTTTTGGTGGGACTGACTGGGTGGTTGTTGCAAGATTGCGGATACCCAATTGCTACCTATATCTTACGGCTTACGGTTAGCCGTAAGCTCTTTAGTGGCCTGTTACATGATTATTAGTCTGATAGGAACCAGGGCAGTTGCCTGAAATGATATGAATTATGAGTAAAAAGTCCATGGCTTTAAAAGAGAAAGTAAAGTCCAAAAGATAGTGCCCCTTCGCCTCCATGCTGCCCATCAAAAGTCATTCATACACCCAAGCGTCCCGTGATAGAACACTCCTTGTAGACGCTGCAAAACCAATAGAGATAAAAGAAACCCCCGCCCTGATTGATAGCTTGGATAATTGGCATCCGTTTGTTGACAAATACATGCTCCAGTCAGCCCGAGTATAACCAAGTGACCTTTTTTTTGCCTCCACCAAAGAGAAAAGCCGTTCCCTAATTCCTAACCAAGACAGAAGGCTGCTCGCGTGAACACGACAAAATGAGTTTCCCACCCACACTATACGCCTGATTTCCGCGCAGTCCCAGAAGGAAAATAGCCAATTCGTAGATGATCGAAAAAACACCTTAATTTCCCGCACTATTGGAGACAGACTGAAGATAGCCCAGCAGAAAATTCCTATCTGCAGGCGATATGAGCGCCGGGCTACTTCCACGGGACCCCTGTGAGTTCTTTGATGACTCGCCCGAGGCAGAAATGAGCGCCGCAGTACGGGAGAGCGGCCTGGCAGTTTGGTCCGCCAGTGGGAGGGGCATGGGGATCTCCCTGCCCTTGGCCTTGACGTCGGCCGGGGGCACGGGAACCTGCTGCTGTGCCTGCTGCTTGCCGAACAGGGACAGAAGAAGCGTCTTTTGTTCCGGTGTCGCTGCCGAGGGCGACCTGGCCGTCGGGTACTGCGGCTGCCCCGGGACATTCAGCCTTCCGGCCCCCAGAGGCGCGCTGCCCGGTACAGACTGCCCAAGGTATGGCGAAGGCTGAGAGTGCTGTGAGAGGTGAGGGGACTGTGCTGTGTGGTGGTTGGGGTTTGCTGCCGGGTTAAACCCACTCCCGGCGGAGACTGCCCGGTGGGTGTTTGGGATTGCGGACGAAGATGTCTGAGAGCCATGCGAGGGGGCCAAGGAAGCATCAGGTGCGCTGCCGCGCTCCAAGCCTTGGGGACGGCTGAGGAGCTTGATGGCCCCAAACGGTAGTTGTAGGTTCGGGTCCATCTGGATCGGCCCACCACTGGCCTGAGCAGCAGCGTGAATCGTTTCTGCTGTAGTTGGGGCTGAAGAGGGCTGCGGCGCGCCCGCAAACTGCATGCTCGGTGACGGCGCCTTCCCGTCAAAATTGTTGGTTGGCATTGTCCCTTGCGCCACCGAGCTCGAGGTCGGTGATTTGAACATGTCCAGAAGCGCGTTCTTGTGTGTTTGCGCCTGCGACGGCGGTTCCAATTTAGGGGGCATCGCCGCACTCAAAGCTTGGGCCATCAGTGGCTGGGATGACTGCATTGTAGTGGTTGCTTGTGATATCTGCGTGACACGGGACATGTGATCGTTCAAACTGGGGTCGGTCGTTGTACTGTCTGGGGCGCGTGTGACATTTCCTCTCAAGGCGCTCAGAAGAGACATTGAGTGGTTGTTTAGCTGCGGCATGAAAGCCGGGTTTTCTGCTGGCTTGGGATACGCTCCAGGGCCAGGAACCTGTGGGTTAGGGTGTTGCTGGGGCTCACTGGGGAATGGTGCAGTGTTCATAGGGGCATCTGTCGATGCGAGGGGCGCGCTCTGGCTAAAGATATTTTGCATGTGCGACAAATTTGAAGCGGCATGTGGTCTAGGCATAGCTCCATAGCCAAATGCCGGATTATTCATGTGTTGAGGGAAATGCTGTGTCTGGTGCAGCTGTTGATTCTCTCCTGCGTACTGTCCAAGCGGGAAGCCTGGGGGAGGGGCGTGATGCTGCATCTCCCGAGTGTGATTGTGATGATGAGGTGTCCGCGGATCCGCAAGAGACGCTGCTGAGAGAATGTGATCCAATGGAGTCTGCGGCGGCTGCATGGGCGGTTGCGATTGTTGCAAGGCCTGGGGCGGTACCTGTGCAGCACCCGCTACAGGTCCCGCCTGAAGAAGCGCAAGCAGGGCGTTGCCCTTGTCTTGGCCAGGATCGCGAGGCCCCTGGCTCTCCGCGACGCCTTGCACTCCCTGAGTGGCAGGTTGAACAAGAAGAAGCCGCTGGAGCTCACGAGTGGCCCCCTCAAAGGTGTCAATGGCAGGCGTCGCGGCCGTCTGCTCGGAAATGTGATCCGCGCGCGTCCCCATGTCATCCTCCGTAGCGCCTTCCTCGTGTATGGGATGGTGAGCGAGGTTAGAGCCGCCCGCACGGGAAACATCACGTTTCTTTTGCTGGACCACCCATTTCTTTAGAGGCACCAGAAAGGGAGCCACCATGTAGAACTTGTTAGCATTAGACGCGGCTGCTGCGTCGTACTGATTCTGGTGGCCCTTCTTTCGGAAAGCCGGAAGCTCAGATAGCTTGTACCACTGGATCTTGCTAATTTCTTTCCTAGTTTTGGGTTCGAAGTAGGTATCCATTGGGACGTTTCGGAAGACGTAGAGACGCAGCTGCTGCTCACGCATACTGATCTCAATGTACTTGACCTCGTCATTCCTAGGAACAAGACCGGCAGCGCGAATGTCAAAGCCAGTCTCCTCGTAGACCTCACGTATCGCACAGTCTAGGTCGTCCTCGTCCTTGTTGATCTTTCCTCGGGGGAAGCTCCAGTTTGCACCCTTCTTCCAGCCCTTGACCAGCACGGTCGAGTCCATGGCTTCGTTGAGCATGATGGCGCCCCGCACCGGAACGCGTGTTTTGTACTGAAGAAACTCTTCAAATGCTCTCATGTGGTTCTCCACGGGGAACGAGGCGAGTAGCGGGCAGTGCTGGAATATCCGCAGGCAGAAAGTGCGCAGGGACATGGACGGTAGTGTTGGGTCCAGCGGACGGATGAAGTCCTCGTAGAACCATTGAGCCTCCTCGACTTGGAAGCATATTCGCGCGACCGACGACAAGTCTTCTGCAGGGAGGTTTATGATGAAGCGAACGCAAAGGTCGTCCAGCCCTTGACAGCGTCTGTCAGCACAGAGGCCCTTCACGCGAGTTTGCCGTCTGCTATATCTCCTTTCTTTCGAAACTTACAGTCTTCTAACTCCATTTTTGGTTCCGCCATTTTGTCAGAGGTTGTAATATTATGGGCATGTCCACAGGGAGAAAAACCGGGCTTCAGAGGCGGTTGGTCACCCTTCGCGTTTGGGCTGCCGAGGTGCTGTACGCGACGGCACTGCGATCGGGGCCGCAACAGCGATGCGCCGGCGACCTAGTGCGTGTAGGGAGGTATTCTGCGAGTTGATTGCGCCCTGCGCAAGGATTAGACCCGTTGAGTCGGTGCTACAAGAATGTCGTATCTGGGGCTGACGTCTTTGTCGCTCGTTCGTGGTGGTTTGGTCAGCGCGACGCATCAAAGCAACAAAGGGCGATTGGGTGTTGTTCGGGCTGAAGGTTCGATTGCGCACTGGTGGGCGGGCGAAGTGACCCACATGGTGCTCTAATCGACCAATCAAACGAGATATATTCCAAGGTGCAGTCCTCCCGTCCCTTACAAGATCTACTAGTAAGACATCTTTCTTTACGGGGTCCTCAATGCTGTGATCCATTTGATTCTAGATAACTCTGGATACTGTCCTCTACTTATAACGCTCCCATTCGGACTGCATAATGTTTTCAAAATAGATACGTACAATTCCTCCATGTTATCCATCCTTTGGCTTGAGGTCGCCTGCTTGCATCACGCCGCATCACGTGATGGCCCGCTTTGTCCTGGCCAAGAGCACGACAGCACTGGGAGGGTGCATCTACCGAACTAATACGTCATCCAATTATTGATTCGAGGGCAGCAATAGTGAAACATTTGGGCGTCAAATTCCGGATTCTGGCTCTGTTGCTCGACCCGTCTATTTCGATATTAGTTTGATAGATTTCTTGCAACCCATTCCATCTCAACTACGTACCTGCATAGCCCTGTGACTGGTGACGACTTTTTGCATCCCAATTACCGACGCGCTAACGTACTTGACTGAAAGAGGGCGGCCTCCCAACGTTGGACTGCACTTCGCCACCTCCAAAGCAAGGCTATCCACTCCGGACCCCTACAGGAGGCACCACGTCAGGGCATTGGCTTTGAGGTTTCATAAGAGTGAAGATTCCCAGTTCTGGACCGCCAACTTTTCCCACCCAGAGCAACTGCCCTACTTTTTCCAGCAGTATCTCCCCAAGACACTCAGCGGCGCTACACCTCGCATCAGCCAAGGCCTCTATCCCATCACCGCGGTACTCTTTCTAGACAAGCCGCGCCCAGCTTTACGCCATGGCTTCACTACTTTTCAAGTTTGCCGCCAAGCGCGCGCTGCAGGACAAGATGAAGATAGACACCAACTCCCAGGTGGGTTTCTGCTGCAGATTTACAAACGGCATTTGGCCCTAACGAGGACATGACTGACAACTCTGCAGGATCCCTTCCACGAGTACGAGAAGATTGAGGTGCACAAAGGAAAGAAGACCGAGATCCAGTACAAGAAGAAGGGAAAGAAGCCGCTCCCCGCTGGTCTGAGCCAGAACGACGCGCGTGTCCTCAAGGGGGTCCGTAGTCGGGCTTATCACCTCGATATGAGTCTCTTCAGCTTCTGTGGTCTCAGGTTCGGTTGGAGCTCTGTCATAGGCCTGTTTCCGGCCATCGGCGATGTTCTGGATGCACTCATGGCTCTGATCCTGGTCAAGAAATGTGTAAGTGCCCAGCTTCCACCTACTAGCAAACGACAAAATCCTGACGGTTGAGCGACCCAGACCAAAATTGACGACGGCCTGCCCATGGCTATTCTGTCACGCATGCTGTTCAACATCATGCTGGACTTTGCCATCGGCCTTGTCCCCTTCATCGGCGACATCGCCGACGCTGCGTACAAGGCAAACGTCCGCAACGCATGGTTGCTGGAGCTCTACCTGGTCAACAAGTATGACGAGATGAAGAAACGAGGCATTTCAGACCCTGCCGACCTAGAGGATCAGCCATCATCGTCTGCCGCAGTTGCAGCCACCCCCACCGCCGCCGTGGACCCGCCCGCGAAGACCAAGAACAAGATGTTTGGGCGCAGAGATGAAGTTTCCGGGCCTTCAGCTCCGGTTGACGCTGCACCACGTCGAGAACGCGTTTGAATAGGGCTAGTGCTTTTCAAAGTCGCCCTAGAAGTTATTGACGCAGTGTTGAGTTTACGATGGAATCTGCTATGGTACAGGAGTAATGATAAGCGTTTTTAGTAATTGTCGCAAGATATCAAGATGTAATGATTGTATTCCCAAAATAAACGTGTTATCGGATTAAGTAACTTTGTTTGTATTGGATATTCCGTGTTGTAATTATCCCAAGGAGTAACTTCACAAATCTGGGCGGAACTTTTGCGGACTCTGAATGCTGCCCCCACTTTAACCACTTTAACGCGTCGCGTCTCACCACCCGCCAAACTGTCTCTTCTTCAACAGACAATTGTTGACTGCCCGCCAGCTTCATAGCAACCACGGTTGTTTGTACCATTTTTGCTATAGCCCCAGGCAAGCACCGAGTATCATCAATTCGGTGAGCATTGCGACTCATTGCCTAGCCCAACAACAAGATGGCTTTGATCGTCGACAAGCACCGTCCCAGGTCTCTCGATAGCCTCACCTACCATGAAGAGCTATCGGAAAGGCTCCGATCTCTGGTCAGTCTTCCATCGATCTCGCCGACAGACTTTTGACAATTGCTAATTCATATCCGGCTCCTGCGTTCAGGCCCAGAGCGGCGACTTTCCCCATCTCTTGATATATGGACCCTCGGGCGCAGGCAAAAAGACCCGCATCGTGGCGACGCTCAAGGAGCTATACGGGCCCGGCGTTGAGAAGATCAAGATCGATGCGCGTGTTTTCCAGACCAGCAGCAACCGCAAGCTCGAGTTCAACATAGTCGCCTCCATCTACCACCTTGAGATCACCCCATCAGACGTCGGCAACTACGACAGGGTCGTCATACAGGACCTGCTCAAGGAGGTCGCGCAGACGCAGCAGGTTGATCAGAGTGCGCGGCAGCGCTTCAAGGTCGTAGTCATCAATGAGGCCGACCACCTGTCCCGGGACGCGCAGGCGGCCCTGCGAAGGACCATGGAAAAGTACTCGCCGAACCTAAGATTAATACTGCTGGCCAACTCCACGGCGAACATCATCGCCCCCATCAGATCCCGAACTCTGCTTGTCAGGGTCGCGGCACCAACGGAAGAGGAGATTTGCAACGTCCTTGCAGCCTCGGCGAAAAAGGAAGGCTGGGCGGTTTCGAAAAGGCTGCACGAGAGGATAGCCAAAGAAAGTGGGAGAAATCTGCGGAGGGCGCTGCTGATGCTGGAGACGGTGCACGCGCAAAAGTGAGTTCCTCCCATCCCACTACTTGCCACCCCCGGTGGACTATGCTAATTAGTATCAACCCCACCGCAGTGAAAAAGTAGAGGATAGCACACCGATCCCACCGCCGGATTGGGAGGCTCTGATAGGGCAGATCGCCAAGGAAATCATGGAGGAGCACACACCGGCACGGATCCTACAGGTCCGGGCAAAGCTCTACGATCTGCTTACGCACTGTATCCCGCCGACTACCATCCTCAAAACACTGACCTTCAAGCTGATACCCCTGATCGATGACGACCTCAAAGTGGAGGTTATTAAATGGTCCGCTTTCTACGAACACCGCGTCAAGATGGGCACTAAAGTCATCTTCCATTTGGAGGCCTTTGTGGCCAAGTTTATGAGGATATTGGAGATGTATCTGATGGGCATGGAAATGTGAGGGGTCGATTGGGGGCGGCGCGAGTGATATGCACATCTGTTGTGGATTGGCATGACGGACGCGGATCCGGCATCTCTTGAAAGAGATATGGTCCACCAACTAACCTTACTCTAGCTCTCATTGCATTCATCATTAGTGTCTAGCTGGTGTTTGTTAGGGTCTGCTAAACAGGACTTGTTCGGAAACCAGCTCAAGTCGGGCGGGAAACAAAGATGGCCGTGTCGAGCCGTACGATGATACAAGAGATATATGAACAACTATCTTGACACAAGACCGCAGACGGTCTGCTATTTATCTATGAGCAACTCACTTATTTTTTCTTGCGCCAAGACATACCTGGTTTGCTGCCAACTTGCCCAGGCCGCTCCCTGAATGACGCAGTCCGTCAGATCGTCCAATTTCTTGAACTGTTTTTGATCATCAGGCTCGGTTTTCTTCGATTTCCTCTTGCCAGCCCCGTCTCGAGGTTTCCAATGATCTAGATAAGAGGCGGCCAAGTCCTTCACCTGCGGGCTCCCCAGTTCCAAAACCATCTTGTCCTCAGCTGCCATCCACCCACCAAGCAGGTCGATCTTCATCCTCTTGAGCATCTTGGACGGCGGCCTGCGGACCTCGTCAAAGAAGAAGGGCGCGGCCCGGGTGGGGTCGACGGCCTCGACGTCGCCCGCCCAAGCACCCAGAGACCGCATGGAGGCCAGGATGGCGTGCAGCATGGCCTCGAGCGCGTTGACGCGCAGGGTCCACTCCTGCACGGCGGCGGCGCCGCCCGAGCGGTAGCGTTGCTGCTCGATGAGGACGTGCGTGGGGTTCAGGGGCATCAGGTGCCTGTTCACCAGGTCCACGGCGACGGGGCCGAGGGCCTGGTTGCTGGCGACCCCCGCGCCGTCGCCGCCCGCGGCCAGGTCCAGAACTCTCCACTCGCGCAGGGTGAGCGGCGGGGGGTTCCTGGCGGTCGTAGTGGCCGCGGAGCAGTCCTCCTGGGCGGCGGCCCCGCGCGGCGGGCCCCACGCCGCCGGCGTGAGCAGGCAAAAGGCAAAGTTGCGCAGGCCCATGTCGATGCTCAGTATGCGGTCGTCGGCGGACAGAGGGCGCGAGGCGTGCAGGCTGGCGAGGACGCGGTCGGCTACGACGCGCTTTACGCCGTAGCTTGGGACTCCGCACTCCTGGGCCAGCTTCTGCAGCTGGGCGGCCGTTGGGGGCTTGGACAGAGTCCTCAACCAAGAGAGGCTGGGCGGGAGCGCCATCCCTTTTTGGGGGGAATGAGCCGGCGCGCGTCGGGTCACCTCTTTAACGTTGACATTCTGGTCAAAACGGGGTGTGATGACTGGCGGCGTTTGGGCGATGCGGATGAAGCGGGATTTGGATCGGGGTTGCCTCGGCGTGTGTCTGGAACCCCTAATTTTCTCTCCCAGTATTTTTTATGGTTATTTTTTATTCCAAATGTCTTGGATTCCGAGAGTTGTTGATTATTAAGTGCCACACCCTCCTGAAGATCTAGGCTATTCTCTACTCGGTACATCGTACATGGCGAACCACGGTAATCACGCAATCACCACCGCGATGATGCGGTAAAGTGGGTCCGGGCTTTGAATGCGGGGCTGGAAGTCGCTTTTTTCTCGAACTTTCATCCCCAATTTGAAATCACCGGGCAACGAAGTTGATCAGGCTGTTGATTATAATGTATATCTCTTTGCCAATATTTTACTTAGGTACCTACTACATATCATCCCCTAGTCTACCTGTTGCCTTTTAGTTTGTCTGGCCTTTTGTTGTAAGGTACAAATAGAAAAACTCCCCCATCAGGACAAAAAAAAATCAAAAAGGCAGAGAGTTACTTCGGCTTCGGGACAGAGCGCAGTCATATCTCGTATAAGAATCCTCTCTCTATATCCAGCGCCTGTAAGTGATAGATACCAGCTTGAAAAAGCTATACAGGTCCTTACTCTTACCCTGCAGCTTGCGTCCTGTAACCCCACCCC
>JARHUK010000902.1:0-14122 GCA_031001725.1 Pseudopyricularia javanii
GGCAAATACCACTCACTTCCTAAAAGGAAGTGTTTTTCCTAAAAGGAAGGACCCCCCCCCAAAGTGCCCGCTCACGATGGTATCGTAAGGTACCTAGAACCTGAATGGCTCCCGTCCCTACCTACCTGCGAGGAGGACAGGGAAGAGAAACCAGATCAGATCCCTCACTATTTGGTCACTTTGTCCACCTATGTTGCGCACGCCCGAAAGTGTCGTCCGTCCAGTCTCAAGGACAATGGGAAGCAGTTGAGCCGTTTGAAAAGGACAGAAAGCACGCGAGGGGGCGGCCAAGTGCCTAAACCCCCCAGACGTGACTCTTTCCGCCAACTTGCGAGGAGGCAGAAAAACGGAGTGTCACTGCTTGCGCGCTGCGGTGCCCTTCTTCTTTCTACCGCCGGAATTGCCCCGTCAAGCCCAAAGAAAGTCCAAGACCCTTCCAAAGTCACGTCGTAGTGTAATGACAGTAGATGCAGGCTGAGCTGGCGGTGTCGCCGCTTGTTCGCAGTGGATTGCCAGGGTTTAGCTCGGTGGGCGGGAGGCGGGAGGCTACTGATGTATTGTACTGATCTGTGCGGGAGCATGCAGCTGTTAGCAGGGTTTATGGACATTCGATTCAAGCATAGACAGCAGAAAATCACAAGGTAGTCGGCAATTTGAAGAGCGCATAGATGCCGCATGCCGCGCTTGCCTCTCACGCCCCGCTGCGAACGGCGTGCGCGCGTCTCACAGCTGGGAGAGTGGCGAAGCGTCACATGCATCTGCAAGCTCGTAGGTTTGTAGGTGTTGGCTGCTCAACATACCATCATGTTTTATTTTCTGGCCGCTCCAATACCGAGTAGTAGAGTGTCGTGGGCTGACATGGAGACGAAGAAGCATGGCAGGCGGCCGGCCAGGCTGGTGAGGCGATGATGGAAGTCGTCGTCTACCCGTCGAGGCTGAAGCGCACGTAGGGAGCGAATGCTATTGGTTGACGTGGTTCAGAGTGGAACTTGCAAGGGAGGCCCTGATCCGCACCAAGGCTTGGGTCAGATCGCGAAGGCTCAAACTTTTTTTTTCTGCCGCTTTTTCCAGCAGTAAAAGTAGCGGGGCTGTCTCCGTACATCAATCCATCAAGCCTCATTCACCGATTTAAACAAACAAGAACGAACGCAAGCAGTTTACGACTAATACAGGGTTTCCCTTTTCTCTCGAGATCAATCCAGAGGTGGTCGAAATCCAGCGGCTTTTTCCTCTCTTCAGCCGCACCGAAGAAGCCATGGCGAAATCACTGCGTGCCAGCTCCAGGAAGGCCAACAACCAAAGGCTAAAGCGCAATGTCTTTGGTCCCGTCGAACTGGCTCGCAACGAGCGGTTGTCCGCGAAGCTGATGGAGATTGCTTCTCAGCCCAAGGAGGCAAAGATGGAGGATGTTGCGCCTGGTAAGAAATTATAACAGCCGATTTTGTTTGGTTTCCTTGCGCGTTTGCCCCTTGGATTCACGAGAATAGTTCGCTGACCGCTTTCCCTTAGAAACGGACAAGGCTCAGTCTGAGGATGGCGACGACGACGCCACGGCAACTGGTAAGCTCCACCCATTCACAGCCTGTTTACGGCTTCAACAACGCAGAAATTTACCTGCGTGTACATACTGACGTTCGATGCCTTTTAGTGATGGAGGTCGACTCTGGTTCTGTGGCAAAGAAAGCTTCATCTTCCAAGAAGAAGAGGGTTGAAAAGAAGCGTGCCAAGAAGCCCAAAAATCTCATAGTGTTTTCCAGCTACAAAGACAAGCTGGCAAAGAAGAAGAAGACATGATCCCGGGTCTATATCTCATGTTTGCATTCTGTTTGTTTGTTTCCATACTCATTTGCCTATCTACCTAACTTGCCTCATGAAAATATTCTTTTCTGCATCTGGAATTTTCCTTGTTCACTTGTTCTGCACAGGGCGGAAATTCTCAAATAGGGAGTAGCCCTTGCCGGGTCGATCCATTACAGGGGTAGATGTAAATAAATGTGGGTCCATTTGGTCACAACGACAGAGGCAGCGTACAGTGGCTTCTCCTGCGATGGTCATCTGTGGTTGAGCTCATACCGTGAGACAGACAAATCTTCTTGGCCTTGAGAAAAATTCCTGCAACAAACATAAGACCGCCAAAGGATTCATTTTTCAAGAGCGCGCCTCTCTAGCCGTAGGCCGGCACTTTTTTTCTCACCAAATGGCGCTCAAGGTCTCATAAACGCAGCCAATCGTCTTGACGCATAGACTTGCTGGACCTGGCCCTGGCCGGAGTCGAGTCAATACAGCACCTAATACTGAGTGAGTACAAAGCAAGCAAGCAAGCAAGCCCAAAGAAGACCGAACAAAGCCATGCCCTCAAATCGCGAGGGCTCCGGTCTGGCATCGCTGCTACTGGCCGCTGCCAACGTCGTCATCCCGATTGCAATTGCTACTTTTGCCCAAGGATTCTTCCCGTACAAGCCCTCGCTGCCAGGGCTCTCCAAATATGAGGATTTCGACCTGGGCTTGGGGCCTCCTCCCAGTGCCCCCTTCGACAAGCTAGTGTTTATGGTGGTGGACGCTCTGAGAAGGTGACTTGTCTCACAGCTTCATCAAATCACGCTCTATGGAGTGGACATGTTCTTTTTGCTTACAATCTACGGCTCTTTTTGTTTTTACCTTGCAGTGACTTTGTATTTGCTGGCGAGTCCGGGTTCGAATTTACACAATCGTAAGGAACATCCTCCCGCCGTTGATATCTAGAGACAAAGACACCGTCGGGCGCCCACTTCCCTACAAGAGATGAGAAAGGCAGACAAGTCAAGTTCTTTGGCTCTAGATGGACGTGCCTCCTGAAACCAAAACTGACCTGCTATTCTAGTCTTATCCGTAATGGCGACGCCATCCCATTCACGGCCCATGCAACTTCTCCCACGGTGACGATGCCGAGGATCAAGGCCATCACCACTGGGTCAATTCCATCCTTTCTTGACGTCATCCTGAACATCAACGAGGGCGATGAAAGTTCATCACTGGCGTCCCAGGACACCTGGCTCGCACAGATGAAGGCCAAGGCGACTGGCAAGCTTGTTATGCACGGAGATGATACTTGGCTCAAGCTCTTTCCAGGCACCTTTGACCGTGCAGACGGTACTTCGAGCTTCTTCGTGGCCGTATGTGCTCTCTATCCCTTACTCCCACTTCTCATGAATGGTGCGCGTGCCCATACTGATACTTGGGTATCTCAGGATTTCACCGAGGTGGATAACAATGTTACCCGCCACATCACCCCTGAGCTCAGCAGCGATGATTGGAGCACTATGGTACTGCATTATCTAGGCTTGGATCATATTGGTCACAAGGGTGGACCAAGAAGGTAGGCCTGATATCTCAGCGCTGACACTTATATGTGGTCCAGCACGACTGATAATTGTCTTCGCAGCCCTTTCATGATTCCAAAGCAGCGCGAGATGGATCAGATAATCAAACAAATTTACTCAGCCATTGAATCTCAGCCAAGCCTCCAATCAACATTGTTGGTTGTCTGTGGCGATCACGGCATGAATGACGCAGGCAACCATGGGGCCTCCTCTCCTGGAGAAACATCCCCCGCTCTGGTCTTCTTATCTCCAAAGTTCAAAGAGCTGCAGAACAGATACGATGCCCCCATGCAATACCGGGATGACTTTCACTATTACACAGTCGTCGAGCAGTCGGACCTGGCACCGACGTTAGGAGCCCTCCTTGGCTTTCCTGCCCCCAAGAACAATCTGGGCGCGTTGATACCCGAATTCCTAGAGTTCTGGCCATCTCGTAAGCTCATATTCGATATGGAGAACTTACGATGCCCTCAGACTGACAAGAATATGTAGGCCGAGAAAAGACTCAGCTGTTGCTTAGCAATGCCCGCCAGATCCTAGGTATCATTGAAGCTACATATGGTGATAAGTTCTCCACAGCCAGTAGCACTAGGGAAAACTGCGAACACGCCAAGTCCGCCTTGGGCAGGCTAGCCTGTGACTGGAAGGCAATAAAAGATACAGCAGCTGTCGATGTGACTTCTGATCAACAATTTGAAGACGAATGGGTCCCACGCACTATAGATGTGAGTTTGCAGAAAAAATATGCCTTTCAGTACAAGAATTCACATTAGAGAGCCAGGCTAACCGGCTTTACAGTGGCTTCGGAGAGCGCAGAGTATTATGAGCAGCATGGCTAGCAACTACGACATGCAGAAACTGCAACTTGGACAGACAATGACCATTGCTGCAGTTGGCCTTACTGTAGTAGTGACCTACTTGCTTGCTGATGATGGACTGCGGTCATACATTCCCCTGGCTATGATCAGGGGTCTGTATGGTGTTATGATGTTCGCAAGTAGCTACGTGGAGGAGGAACAGCACTTCTGGTACTGGTTCGCGACTGCTTGGCTTGCGTACATCGGATTCAGACGCGCAAATTTGTAAGAATCAGGGACTGCTTCACATTTGGCACCGATATATGTTCGATCTTGGCAGAGGTTGTTCGCTGACATTGCTGATAAATAGCAAATACGCGGGACTTTCTACCGGCGACATCCTGTCAAACGTTCTAGGCTTGTTGGCCATGAGGCTGCTGCGAAGCTGGAACCAGACGGGTCAAAAGTTCGCTGGTGACCCAGATATTGTCAAGGTCTTCTTGCAGCCCTACCCGACATTCTTGTGGCTTTTAATTGCCATCACTTACTTCTGGATTTACCGTGAACTTTTCAGGGGCTTCAGCGGTCTACCAAGCCCCATTAACATCATAGGCACCACGACCATTGTGCTATCCGCACTGTCCTTCAAGCTGGCGTTCACTTATGAAGAGTCGCCCGAGATAGTTCCCGGATTTGCACAGACGTTGCTCAGCTGGACTGCGAAAGCGTCTCTGCTGACCCGTGTGCGCGCCGTGTTCGTTGGTCTTGCCGTAGGGACCGCCTGGGTTGTCTTCTCCATGCTTACCAAGCTTGGCCGGTCAAAGAAAGCTACTGGTAGGTTTCGTCGCCCGCCGCAGGCTGCGGAACGAGCGTTCACTCACTGATTCTTCATGGAACATAGGCTCGGCAACGCTGCACCATCTTTTCACGCTCTTCGCCATGACCCAGTCCCGCGCCACCAGCATACCGCTGTTCCTCATCCTCGACGTCCTCTTCAAGTTCGTCAGCTCCCAGCCCCTGACCCCCGAGGAGCTATCGACCTCGACCCTACTGCTCCAGTTCGCCACGTTCTTCGCATTCGGCGGCACCAACTCCATCTCGTCCGTCGACCTGTCAAACGCTTACAACGGCATCTCGGGGTTCAATGTCGCCGCCGTCGGCGTGCTGACCTTTGTCAGCAACTGGGCGGGTCCCATGTACTGGACCTTTGCGACCAACGCCTTGCTGATCAGGAAGCACAAGGCCGGCGCCGCGCAGGTCTTTTCCCGGCACGTTGCCGTGCTGACCATGTTCACGGCGGCAAGCGTGGCGTCCGTCATGGTCGCTTGCACCGTCCTCCGGACGCACTTGTTCATCTGGACCGTCTTCTCGCCCAAGTACCTATACTGCATGGCTTGGACTTTTGGTCAGCACTTGCTGGTCAATCTCGGCCTGGGCGGACTGCTATACTGGATGGGTTCACTGTGATTGTGCAGCTGCCCGGCGCAGCCTTTCACTTCTCACCACAGAAGAAGCTATAAACCTTGGTTTTATTGCAATCGAGTTTTCATGTACGATACTTGGTGCGTCGATAGAGACTTCAAAGGTATACTATGGGTAGAACGTGCGGGGATATTCGTGGCAAGCGGCCTATATCGGGCTGGCCCAAATTATTTGAACAGTATCTACCTATACTAACAGTTTATTCAACATGGACATCACTTTCCCCTCCGTGCTTCTGACTTCTTCTTGCGCATCATCCTCTTGCGACCAATGATCTGTTGCCTCATCGCCAACTTTTTACCTGAAGCCTTTCCAGACTTGCTATCCTCGTCGCCCACGGCCTGCTCTTCCTCCTTTTGTTTTTCAGTCTCTTTAGGTTTCCAAGACCTGGCATCGCTCTTGGTCGTGTTGTCGCCAGCCGCCAGCGCAATCCTGTTTGTCGCCATTCCTCTCGCCCTCTCCTGGGCGGCGTTCCGCCTGGCAACGACGTTGGCGTTCTCTATGGCAAACTCTACGATGAGCCGCGTGGCTTTCTTCCCGTTGCCCCCCTCGACAGAGCGTCCATTAAGCCAGCGGGCGCCCATGAGCGCCCACCTGTGAGACGAATACTCGACAAAGCCATAGCCCCTGCTCCTAGCGCCCTCGTCGACCTTCTTGGGCTCGGACACCTTTGAGCCGTCCTTGCTCTCGAAAACGACCTTGGCCTGCGACACGACGCCCGACTTCTTCAGCTTCCGCTTGTGCTCGGCCTCCTTGCCCATCTTGGCGGCGCGCCTCGACTCCTCCTTGGACAGCGGCTGGCGCTTGCCCTCCTTGACGTCAGTGGCGAACCCGACGACGGCCTGACGTGCCAAGGCCTTGAGATCCTTGGAGTTCATGCTGTGTGGAATGTTGCGGATGGCCAGCCGCGTCAGGCTCAGGTGCAGGCTGGGGTTGCTCTCAATCATCTTCTTGCGCTGCTTGGCACTGGCCTCTCTCATCTGTATCTCTGACTGGGGGAGAAGAGCGTAGATCGGCGAGTCTTGGCGGATTTGACCCTCATTGAGCAGAAACAGTCGCCTCTTATCCTTCTCCTCCGAGTTGCGGGCAGCAGCGGCCTCGGATGTAAGCTGCTGTGCCTCACCCTTGCTCACGGCCTTGGAAACTTGCAGGATGCGGCCCTCCATTGTGTACTTGCCCTCAATGTCCACTGTCTCGTCCTGAAGGACGGAGTGCTTGGTCAAAGTAGGAGCGGGTTGGTGTCGGGGTGCATTCCGAACACACAGCTCTGCATCCTCGACGTTGAAGAAGCACACGAAAGCCTTGCCAGATGGCTTCTGGGTGGCATTATCCATGACGATCCTCGCATATCTCACCGCACCAAAGTGTGTAAAGTGTTCCTTGAGTTGTTCGTCGGTTGTGGTGAATGGTAGATTTCGGATGAATAATGTGCTGGAGTTATCCGTCGTCTCGGTCTTGGGCTTGACAGGTTCCGCGTCTTCCTCACCAATATTTGCTCCTCCCTCATCGTCGTCTTCGTCATAATCCTCGTCTTCCTCGTCTTCCTCGGCAGCATCTTCATCCTCGTCTTCCAGATTATCACCCTGGTTCGCGAAGAAATTCTTGAGATCCTCGTCCTCGTCGAAGTCATCGCTTCCTTTTGGCTTGTTGTTCTTAGGACTGGGTGGGGACGCCTTGTTCTCCTTGACGCTGGCTTCTTTGGTTTTCCTCTTTGGTTTTTCAGCATCATCGTTGCTGCCCTGCTGCTTCTCCCAAGTAGCTTTGTCGACGGCAAAGTCAACGGCAATTGTCCTGCCATCGACCTCCTTGCCATTGAGGCCCTCAATTGCCTTCTCAGCATTCTTCCTCCCTCGAAGGGTCACGAAGCCAAATCCTGAGAGCTTGCCCTTTTCGTTAGGCAGGTCGGAAAACTTGACCTTGCCATAGCCCTTGAAGAGCTCAGACAGCTGATCCTTGGTCTTGATGCTCCACGGCAGGTTCCGTATGATGAGCTTGGGCGGCTTGCGTTCTTCGGCTTCTGCTTCCTCCCTCTTCTTCTTCTCGAGCGCGCTGGGCGCCGCGACAGCCACGCCGGCCTTGGTCGCGGCACGTTGCCTTGGCTCGGCGATATCTAGCCTCAAGCGCCGGCCGTCAAGCAGGTGGTTGTCGAACTTCTCCTTGGCCTGAATCGCATCGTCGGCGTCGGTAAATGTAACGAAGCCGTATCCGCGGGGGGTCTTGGTCTTCTGGTCAAGGACGACGGTGGCGTGCTTGACAGGAAAGTGCTGTGAGAAGAACTCGGTCAAGGACTCGCTGGTAGCGCTGGGCGGCAGTGATCGCACAAAGAGAGACCGGCGTTCCTCGACCCGAGCCTTTTTGGCCGGTGGTGCAGCGTTGGGTCCTGCGGCTCCAGTAGCTGATGCAATGATTGCCTGCTCTTGGATCGCCTCGGCTTCCCTGCGCCTCTTTTGGCTGCCGGACTTGGCCATCGTTGGTATTTCTTTTCTTTAACGATATGGATTGGTCGTGTGAGTCTGCAGTTTTGTCCACAAGACTGCTTTGCGTGGTAGACTTCCACACGTTGATGTCTCATTGAAGCTCCTCCACCCTCGCATCGCAAGTAGCAAAAAAAAAAGTTCCCCGGAAAGTGGATCCAACTGGCGATAAAGCTTGCCTATTTCACAATCAGCACGTGTGACGTGGGGGACTTGAGACGGTTTGGCAGGGACAATTCACCACTGGAGGAGGGGCATTATACGTGCGCTAGTCCTAATGCAGGACTTTGTTGACAAACACCCATACTTTCACTACTATTCCCATTGCGACGACACAGTGGACAAGAGCACCCAGACTAGTTAATGCCACACACGCGCCAACGACCAACGGATTGCAAATAATCATATCTCAGCATTTCCCCAGACCAACAGAGCAACCTTAGCAGAGTACAGCTACTACTATCCTCACCAACGCGTGCTGCTACAGGAACATACAAAGGCGACCGACAATTCACACCCCGCGCCGTCCAAGAGATAGACGTACCGATTCAACAAAGATAAAGCGCAGCCACCCGCCTCATGCCTGCGCGCGCATCGACTCGATCGACGCGGACTAGCGGGGTCTCGCAAAAGTCATCATCCGCAAACCCGACTTCAAGGGCGTCGCGCGCATCCACAACTAGCGTCGATGTCCCCGAAGAGACGCCAGACAATGCGCTTCGCCACCAGATCACCGCTGTCTTCCGCGACGCCCAGCGCACGACTGCGGCACACCGGAAACTCACAGTAACGCTTCGCAAGATCCAAGAGGCATGCTGCTACGAGCCAACCAGCAGTAAACAGACGGCCGCGTCCGATTTCGACGAGGATGATTTCAACACCGAGATCGGGAGGTGCGTACTGCGCGTCATGCCTGTCAAAAAGACGGAGAGTGCAGGCGAGAAAGTGGTCAAGTTCATTGCCTTTTTCTTGCAGCACGCTATTGCCAAGGATAACGAGCTGCTTGGCGAGGCAGACGAAGACGCAAGCACCATGCCAGAGACGCCAACAACGAGATTGATGGGACATCTCATGGATGTTATCCTACCCCTCCTATCCGCCAAGGACAAGTACGTCCGGTACAGGTCCACTCAGCTCGTCTCCCAGATCATCAACTCCCTTGATGCTATAGATGACGACCTTTTCCAGAAGCTGCGATACGGACTGCTCAAGAGGATCCGAGACAAGGAGGCCATGGTACGAGCTCAGGCTGTATTGGGACTCGGACGCCTTGCAGGAAACCAAATCGAAGCGGAGCCAAATTCCGACGAGAGTGATGATGATACCAGTACCGAGTTGTTGCCAAAACTGCTGGAGGTCCTTCAGAACGACCCCAGTGCCGACGTGCGACGTTCGCTGTTGGTCAACTTGCCTATTCTCCCCAACACTTTGCCATTCCTGCTTGAGAGGGCACGCGACTCCGATGCGTTGACAAGGCGTGCTGTCTATTCGCGGCTTCTCCCTGCTTTGGGAGACTTTCGTCATTTGTCACTCTCAATGCGCGAAAAGCTCTTGAGGTGGGGGCTTCGTGACAGGGACGAGAGTGTCCGCAAGGCAGCAGGTCGACTTTTCCGCGAGCGTTGGATTGAGGACTGCGTCGGCCCGCCTGAGGAGACGGAGGAGGGCCAGCCAGCTCAGCCAGCTGGCCCTAATTTCGATGGGCTTCTCGAGTTGCTGGAGCGTATTGACGTCGTTAACTCAGGCGTTGAAAACGGCGTTGCGCTTGAGGCTATGAAAGGCTTCTGGGAGGGAAGGCCGGACTACCGGGATGCGGTGTGCTTCGACGAAAACTTCTGGGAAACACTATCGGCCGAGTCGGTCTTCATCGCCCGCAGCTTCAACCAGTTTTGTCGAACTGAGGGCAACGGTCGGTACGAGTCCTTGGTCGAGGAGAAGTTGCCCGAGGTTACGAAACTCGCTTTCTACCTAGAGCGATACATCAAAGTTCTGATCGACGCCATCAAGAGAGTCGAGGAGCAAGAGGTCGGCGAGGACGAGGATGAGGAAGACACCGTTGAACAGGAGTTCATTGTTGAGCAGCTGCTACATATTGCCCTTACACTGGACTACTCGGACGAGGTCGGTCGTAGGAAGATGTTCGCCCTGCTCCGCCAAGCCCTCTCTATCCCAGAACTCCCGGACGAAGTCACTAAGCTCACGGTAGACGTTCTGCGCGATATCTGCGCGCCAGATGCGGCCGGCGAGCGCGAGTTTGTTAGTGTGGTTCTCGAGGCGGTGGCCGATGTTCACGACACCATTGTCGATGACATGGGCGGCGACGAGGACGAAAGTTTCCATTCCGCCCGATCCGAGGTCAGCGGAGACGGCACGCCCACCAAGGGCGGCAAGGCAGACAAGGACGCCAACTTGTCCGAGGAAGAGAAGCAAGAGAAGCTGATAAAGGAGCTTATGATAAACATGAAGTGTCTGCACATAGTGCAGTGCATGCTGACCAACGTGTCTGGAAGCTTGCAGTCCAACGACTCCCTTGTTTCAATGCTCAACAACCTCGTCGTCCCTGCAGTGCGCAGCCACGAGGTTCCTGTACGGGAGAGGGGTCTGGTTTGTTTGGGGCTTTGCTCCCTGCTTGACCGATCTCTCGCCGAAGAGAATCTCACCCTTTTCATGACATTCTTCAGCAAGGGCCACGCAGAGCTGCAGATAATGGCCCTGCACATTCTGACTGATATCTTGAATGTGCACGGTGCCCAGCTCCTTTCTTCCAACCCAGCTCTTCAAAAGGTCTATGTCAGGGCATTACGAGGAGCGGGCAAGTCCCCCGAAGTGCAAGCGGCGGCAACGATTGCCGTTTCCAAGCTTTTGCTCGGCCGAGTGGTCACCGACCCGGAGGCGTCAGCAGAGCTGCTCAAGACGTTGGTCGTGGCCTATTTCGAGCCCTCAAGCGCCGGCAACCAGAGCGTGCGACAGGCCCTCAACTACTTCCTCCCAGTATTCTGCTATTCGCGCGCCGAGAACCAGGAGCTCATGCGGACAGTCGCACTTGATGCCCTCCACATGCTCTTCAACGTGCGCGAAGGGTACGACGACGACGAGGCCGATATTGGCGACGAAATGGTCAGTTTGACCACGATTGGGGCCTGCCTGGTTGACTGGACGGATCCCAGGAAATGCTACTCGGCCGGGAACCAAGGAGACGCGGAAAAGAAATATGTCAACGGCGACATCCATCTTGATTTTGCGTGCGACATCCTGACCAAGCTTGGGGCCAGCATCACCAGTAAGTGTTATCCTGCTACCACACGTTTTTGTTGTATCTTGCTGACCCCCCACAAAGAGGAAGAAAAGAAGATCGTGGCCGGATTTCTGGGGAAGCTCTACGTATCACCGGCGTCCACCGAGGACAAGATCAGGGAAACGTACGCGCAAATGTCCGAGGCTGTTGAGAGCCAGCTCATATCAGACACCACGGGGCGCAACGCGCTTTACAAGATCCACGTCGCCCTTGGCAAGATTGTGAACAACCTCGACCAGCAGCAGCAACAACATGCGGAAGGATATGGCAGGCGAAGCATGAGCAGGAGCACTTCGGTCAGCCTCGAAGACAGGACTGTTGTACCGGACGAAAGAACCGTCGTTGTGGACTCGCACATCAAGGAAGAAGAAGAGGACAGTGACACGGGAACGATAACCCAGGGAGGGGAGACGGAGTCCATAGCCGAGGACGAAAGCGAGCTCTGATATTAGCATACCTTTGGGAGTCACATGTCTTTCTCTTTATGTCTCTCTTGTGTCTAATGAAGTTATGGACAGGTTTGGGCATGGCAGGTGGTTATCTGGTAGGAATTTGGGGCTTTTTTGAGCACCCATAGGGGGGACTGGTTTGGCAGAAACTCTTTTGTTTCGTCGCATTTCTCACGGATTTCAGTCAGATGTTATGAATCATGATCCATTCAGATGTTCAAAGTTACCTTTCCACTCAAAGCGATACTCTGTAAAAGATTGCACATAAACATTTCGCGTTCACCAAAATCCCAAGCGCCAAACCGCTTCAGGAAAATCTAGCTCTATTACTTCCAGTATGATACAAGATTGAAGGTGTTTTCTTTCTTTCTTTTTTTTTCGCAAGGTTTAAAAGACATGACAGACAAACCTGAGGCTGACCCTACAAAAGTAGCCTTGCCGGCTCCTTCTCCAAGACGACCTTGATCCTCTCAAGGAACACCCTAGCGCGCTTCTCTTCCGTCTTGGGCACCGTCAGGCTGAACAGCGGTGCCTCGGCGCCGAAGGCATCCAGTCCCGCCAGGGAACTCTTCGCAGCGGGTCTGGCCGACTTCTTGGTGGCAGCCCCGGACAGGACGTCGATGATGTCGTCGGCCTGGCGGCGGCGGGCCGTCTGGCTTGAAGGTGCAGCCGCAGGCGAAGAGATCAGGGGGAAGTAGCGACCGCGCGAGGAGGCGCCGGACCCGGTGCGGCGGAGGCCGAGCACGTCGTTGAAGAGGTCGCTTGCGCTGGGCTTGCTGGCGGCCGAGGGCGGGAGGCCGTCGTTGGCGATGTCGGCGGCGCGCTCGATAAAGGTGACGAGGGGCAGGTTGACGCCCAGGCTCTTGTGGACCTTGCGGTGAGCCTCGAAGGCGGCGTCGAGCGAGACGGGCAGGCTGACCTGGACCTGCACCGGGGTGGGCGCCGGGGCGGCGGCGGCGGCGGCCTCCTGCTGCTTGGGTGGTGGTGGCGCCTGCTTGGCGATCTTGACGTTGCTGAGGTCGAGGTGCGACAGCTTGTCGAACATGGCCGAGATGGCCACGGGCGTGTCCTTGTTGATGGCGCCGATGTAGGCCAGGACGTCGCCCTTGAGCAGGCGGCCGTTGGGGCCCGTCGGGGTCATCTTGGCAATGGCCGCCTCGTCGAGGCCCTTCTCCTTGACGAGGTGGGCGACGGACGGGAGCAGCGGGTACGTCTGCTTGGCCGCCGCCTTGCCGCCAGCGCCGTGCGCCTTTGCCGCCGCCCCCGCAGCGGGCTTCTGCTCCGGGACCGCGTCGTTGGGCGGGGGCGCCGAGCCTCCGCCGTACGTCGATGTGCCCTGCGACTTGTCCGCCTCCTCGGGCGGCGCCGCCTTCTCCTCGGCCGGGATCTCGAGCGTGGCGATGTCGTCGCCCTCCTCGGCCAGCACGGCGATGCGGGCGCCGACCTTGACGGCCTTGGACCCGTCACCCAGCAGGACCTTCATGAGGACGCCCTCCTCCTGCGCCTCCACGTCCATAGTGGCCTTGTCGGTCTCGATCTCGAGCAGGACGTCGCCGGCCTGGAACCGCTCGCCCTCCTTGACCCGCCACGTCGCGATGTTGCCCTCGGTCATGGTCGGCGATAGCGCCGGCATGGTGAAGTTCTGGGCTGCCAGGGCGGCCGTCGAGGTCCTAAAGTCTGTTTGGGTCGGATAGGTTGTTTCGGTCAGCTTGTTGTCATGAAGGTGGATTTACGGCCGTCCACGGCCAAAATCCCGTCGATATGAGACGACACCAACGACGACACGATATACGGGTAAAAAAAAAAGAGGGCACACACCTCGTCGCGCAACGGTAGCCTGTGCCAGTCTCCTTCGACCAACTCGTCCCGCCCTGCCGGAGAGGCGGCCGAGTGATGCCAGCGATGCCATCCTGCGGTTGGTGCAGCAGGGACTTGGAAGGGGCTTGTTTTTTTCGACGACGTCAATTGCACGATTGCAAGGGAATTGAGGCTGACGGACCGGATCTTGAAACTGGTGGTGCTCCTACAAGTCTTCAAACGTTGGAGGGAGCTAACTGAGCTATCGCAGGTACCAGCTGCGGCGGACCAAAAATGTTGGGCGGGATCGGATGGTCTCCACTTTTAACTATTTTGCTTATGGGCTGGCAGAGCCCACCAGCTTTTTGTTATGGAGATCGATGCAGGTGTTCTGCCAGAATATGTCGAGGTCAATGGTGCAGTTGGCTTGTTTTCTTTTTTTTATATATAAAAAAACAAGAAAGTATAATTC
>JARHUK010000903.1:0-22731 GCA_031001725.1 Pseudopyricularia javanii
CCCCTCTCCAGAATACGCTTGGCTGGTGAGCAGAACAGCGTGACTGATCAGGTTACCACCACAACGACAGACGCAGTTGCGGTTTTGAACTTACTCGGGATGGCAGAGGGTGCGGTTCTCATCATATGCTCTTCGATCCCTACACTTGGGCCGCTTTATCGGGCCGCCCGACGACAACCATGGAGCAGCCGCGGCACCTCGAACAGCGGCACGACCAACACTGTAAAGTCGGGAGTCAGTGCCTTTCGAGGGAAGAGCAACCAACCGACTCTTTCCAGCAACGACTGGGAGGCGTTCAGGGCACTGAACCTGCACGACCCAGAGCGGGGCAGCGTCGGGGGCACCGGGATGCTGCCGCGGAGTAATAGCATGGACGTGATACCGCTTGTGGCTTGCAAGAGCGGAATGGGCCAGGTTAGTACGGAAGTTTGTCACGAGGCTAGTCGTGGCAAGCCGAGGCGCGTGAGTAGTCCTGGCACCATCTCAGTGATGAGGACGGTTGATGTCGTCGTGTCTAGAGAGACGTTGCGCGACCAGGGTTCTGTACAACCGGGGACGGCATTATAATACAGGATAAAATGTAAACTAAATATCAATACTTAAATTTAACGAGGCCTGTACAATGAGCGACGTCGCGAAACGAGCACGCTGTATGTGATAATAATAATAACAAAAAATCGTCCATCTTCATGAATTAATTGGTTGGTCGTCGAGAAGAGGCTACCTGCCACTCGGAATTAGGCGAAGACCTGGAACCACAACCCTGCACCCTCACGAGTTGTGCTGTCCACTCACAGGCCGAGCTCGCCTCGCACAGACCACCAACCATGGCGCGCGAGGCAGGGCCACGGCGACTGCTTGAGCCTTGCGTTGCGGCCAGGAAAGGACATCGAGGAGAGAAACAGACCAACAAAGCCAACCCGCCTTGTTCTGGTAATGCCTCGCGCCCGGCGCACACTTCAGTAGCCTCAACCAACCGCCACCTGCCGACCCCTGCCCGTCCCAGGCGCACAGGGAGAAACATTTTCAACCCGGAATCCGATATCCTCCTCCACGAATTGACCATACCCAGACCTCGAACTCGACAAACGAGCCCCCTCCAGCGACCATGAACAGACCAGGTACGCAGAGCCGCACGAAGCTCTTCCCCTCCCAAAGCACACATCGCCAAAGCTTTTGCAACCGTGGCCTCGCTGCCGTCTCATTACGGACGATGCCCAATCGATTCCGTCGCGATGCCCAACATTTTCGACGAGCCTGCTTTGTGCAGTCGTGTGCTATTTCCTCCCGATGCCGAAAAGCAACCAAGTCCTACGAGGGGCTGGCCTGCAGTTCTATCTGGGAATCACCAAGACAGGAATAGGGCCGGGTTGAGAGCTTGGAGACAGCATACGGTCGCCTGACATACTCTTTGTGAGCTTGGCATGCTATGCTGGGGGCCGCGGTTGCCTTGTCTTTCAGCTGGTTCTCCCGGATGCTTATGTTGCCCACCTGCCACCTCCACCCAAGCGCGCCCTCGGACTCAAAGCTGTGTGCGCCGCGATGCTTGTACCATCTCTGGATCTAGGCATGTCAAAGTCAAACAAAGCAAATTGGACTAACCAAACCACCGGTCCAACCCCCACAGGCGCAGTACCCCAAAATCATCGCGGGATGCCAGCAGGCTTTGGCGGGCAGCCCAAGCCGCCACAACAAACCGCACGATCCGCCTCGAATCGGTTACCTAACGGAACAATGGGTAAGAAAGAGATCTAGACAGCGGCCCCGCCCCCGCTCTAGTCTTTGAGCGCCGCTCCGGCGACAAGCAGTTGACTGACTGCGCTTGTTTGACACAGCCGGGAATGGATCAGGATGGGCCTTTGCAGGCGTGCCTATGGCGAGCGGCGGCCTGCAGAACCCTTCCAGGCAGCTGGGCGGCAATATCAGCTTCGCGCAAAGCTTAAGCGGGTCGCAACCGGCGACACCTCTCGACCTCTCGTACGTACCACTGCATAGCCTCCTACTACCTTACCTCGCATTTTTGGGGGGGAAAAAGACGAGCGTCTCTTCCCGCAGCATCAAATACCAGAAACGGCCCGCTAGCACAAGCACAATATGCCTTTGCCTCACGAGATGCAACCCGCGCAAAACTCCGATACGAAGCCGCGAGTGCCCTCAAAGTTGAGGCTCGTCCAGACGACATCAGAGATTGCACTACAGTCTGGCCACAGCGCCGAGCTGGGTATTCCCTATTCGACCGCAGTCAAGGGGTATCAGCACCTGTGCTTTTCCCCGCTTCTATCTCACGTAGTCGAGGACTTGATGCCCTTCGGCGCCCCCAGCCTCACTCCCACCTCAATGCAGAATAGAGTGGCACTGACCTTTCCGACTCTAGTGAATTCCCGTCTCTCTCAGGGAACTCGCAGCTTCCGAATCAGTCCCAATCTTCCATGTGGTCTACCGGGGGGTCTAGGAATCTGAGTGGCCCTGCCCCGATACAGCGCAACCAGCCAACACCTCTATCCCAGCAACAGAACCAACAAGAAGACATGTATACACCTCCCTCGCGGCTTCCAACGGACCAAGGCTCCTTCCGCTTTGGTAACCAAGCGAGCATTGGCCAGCCGGCACAGGCTCAGCAGTCCGTGGTCGACGAGTTCCCGCCGTTGAACAGGAACCCTAACGGAGAGATCGGCCATGAGCGAGGCGGCCCGAGTCTGATGTCCAGCCTTGGCTTTGCTTCATCGAGTGGCAACGGCGCGTCTTCGGCGCAGCCGCCCAGTAGACCTGGAAATGGTCTCCTGAATGCGTTATCGGCGAACACCAGGACGACGGACACGCGATCTCCAGTCGGTGAGTCAACGCAGCACTCACCTTGCTTTGATACAACACACTAGAATCCATCAAGTGTTTTATTTCCTCTGAGTGAGTCGCTCACAAGTTACTAGGACCCCACCCGCTGGAAGCGAGGAGTGCAGCGGCGGAAGATGATATGCGGCAGAAGGCTTTGCCGTCGCAGAAGTCATCGGCGGACGGTTTGGCGAACCTGGGCGAGGGCCGGCATCCTCCAGGGACGATCGGAAACAGCTCACTTGGTGCCAAGTCAAAGGGATTAGATCCAGAACCATCAGTACCAGTGCAAGACCCGTTGGCCGGGATGCCCGAGAGTGACAAATGGGGCATAAAAGGCCTGCGCTTCCTGATGAACGGATTCCCCGACTACAACGCTTTGGTTTCCGGGATCGACTACACCAACATGGGCCTCGAGCAAGCCCTCCGTAACCCTGAGTAAGTCATGTGTTTGCCTGTGGACTTGATCATGGACTTGGTTGCCATCTGCTAGAGGAAACGCAACTAACAAACATAAAGACCGATATCCGAGCAAATCTACTCGGCGTTCGATGACACACCGCCAAGGCCAGCAATCCCAAAGTTTCGGTTGCCAGAGTGCTACAAGGTCAACAATGTTCAACCTATCGAGAACAAGATCCAAGGCTTTAACGAGGAGACATTAATGTGGATCTTCTACTCTTGTCCTGGAGACCGTCAACAACAATTAGCTGCCCTCGAGCTGTAAGTTTTGGGTCCATTGGATGGAAATCGTGATCAAGCAACTGACGCTGGATCCCTCTCGCGATAGCAACAACCGGAATTGGCGGTGGCATAAGAAGCTTCAGGTTTGGTTGACCAAGGATGAGCATATGATGCCTCAAGTTATCAGCCCGAATCACGAGCGTGGTTACTACCTTGTGTGGGACACGACGTCATGGCGTAAAGACAGGGTATGAGCGACGAGTCCTAGAACTGGAATCGTTACTAAGAATCAGAGACCATCTGCTAACATACGCATCGTTGGATAGCGCGAGCTGGCACTCGATTACGCCGATTTGGACACCAACCCTCTCGGTCTCACACTGGGCTCATAATCTATGCAAGGCTGCAGAGGGGCCTCATATGCCTTGATGGGCAAAGCAATGCCATAGTCAGCATGACTGCTGGGGCTAAGTCGTGACACCGGCCGTGTTGTCTGACGAGCTTCGGGGCCAGTTCTACAGCCTCTGGGGCAGCTTGTTGGGCTGGACAATAAAACCAGTCGACATCTGCCCAGACGGGGGGCTTTTGACAGCTAGTTTTGGTTGCTCTGATTGCTTGCACACTTTCGGTCGCTGCTGCACTGGACTTGACAAAGGAGTCAACTGATAGTAAAAATGCACAATTGACGCACGAAAAGCGTTTGGCCCCTGGTATGAAAGCACTCAAATAGTGTGTCCCTGCATGTTGCATGTTATTCTTGTGGCGGATAGTGATATATCCATGGCGCTGCATATAGGTGGTGTATCGAAATCATGCGAATGAAGTTTATGCTGTATAGTTATGGAAGTTTCTTTTCTCTTTAGCAAATGGTCTCAAGGGAGTAGTATTCCAAGGCAAAAAACGGCAGTTGACGTCTTACTTTGTTCGGACAACATTCGTGCCCCGCATTTTATGTCGTCTTTGTCGTAGCTCTTGGTGGGTCAATTATTAATCGACACCATTGCCTGCAATCCGATGTTGGTTTGGAAGCTCTATCCTGTCAGAACCATCTTTGGAACCCAACCTGCCCAAGAGCCCTAGTTCTAGTCTAGTTCCGCTTGGTGCTTGCACAAGTCAGCCCTTGGTGCATTGCCGACTCTACACTGCTTTTACTTTTTACGCCACAGACCCCAAACGCGACCAGATTTCAGCAGCTCACCCTTGTAGCAACCCGGGCCTAGATTCGCAGCACCCCCGAGGCACAAACGACACGCTACAGCACAACTACTCAAGAAAGCCGCCCAACTCATTGAGGCCGAGACGACAACCCGTCGGAATATCTGTTCATCGCGAACACCTGACTTTTCTATCGAACATTTGGTTTCACCTCTTGATATCCACCCCCTCTCCTCCCCTGACGCGATGGCGAACGAGGAGATCAACGTACCCTCGCTGGTCCTGGTTCTCGTGGTGTCGGGCCTCATCATCCGATATTTGTTCTTCTCGCCGCCGGCCGACTCGGGCGCGGCCGGCGCAAATGGTAGCCGGGCCGGGAGGGCGGCCGCAGCTAGCCGCGGCGACGCGCGCGCGAGGGAGGCGGCCGTCGAGAGGATACAGCAGATGTTCCCGCAGGTCGATAGGCGGACGATCCTTTGGGACCTGCAGCGGAACGGTGGTAACCTGACGGCGACCACGGATCGGATCCTGGCCGGGAGGATGGAGACGGTGAGTTTGAACTGGACGATGGGAAGGAGAGGGATGGATAGTAGGGACAGAGCATGGAACACGCGGCGAGCGGATGGAGCCATGGGCAAATTTGCTGACGATGGTACGACGACAACCTCTAGCCCCCGGTCACTTTTCAACCACCGCCGCCCCCACAGAGCGCCGCACCCGCCGGCGCAGCGGCCGGATCGTCCGCCGCCGCCGCCGCTAAGATAGCGGACAAGCCGGCCCAGCCGGACCTGATCACGAGGTACAAGCTCCAGGACAAGCTCGACAGCGCGCCAGCAGCGGAGGAGGAGTCTCGGGGCGGCAGCAAGGGCGGCAAGGCGTGGAGTACGAGCAGGGACGAGAGGCAGGCGCTGCTTCAAAGGAGAAGGGACGAGATGATCCTCGCGGCGAGGAAGAAGATGGAGGCCAAGATTGCTGCCGAGAAGGCGGCTGCCGAGGCCGCTGGCGGAAGTTCCTAGGATTGAGCGTTAATGATGGAGGGTGTTGCTGTCTGATGGCGGAGGCTCTTGGATGGTGTTTCCTTTTTAGGGGTCGATAGTCATCCGAAGCACTGTGACACGTGTTGGGATGTATACGGGATTTTTTATGCCTTCAACAAATAATTATGTCGCATAGGAACGAAACCTTGGTCTTTTGAAGAGCTTCCAGACAATAAATGATTGCCTGCATACCTACCTAGGTATATATTTGGGGCTCCACCAAACACCAGAGCAGGGAGTATATGTCATGCTCGGAGCTGCATCCAAGAGGAGCTTGACCTCTTACGGCGGTACATGCAAATCAAAGTTCAAATTATTTGTTTTTTGGCACTTGTTTTTTTCCTCGTCGCTTTTTCTTGTTACGGTTTTATACGGCCGCAAAGCACCACATCATCCCCTAGCGGACACCAACTTACGTTAGCTAGCCGTACCGCAGCCTTTGGTTGACCATTGTGGTCGATCTCCCTCGGCGGCGACACAACCACGCCGCCCTGGCCCAGCCACGTGGGGGCTATGGTAACGATGACCGAGTCGACGAGCTCCTCCCTCCCCTCGAGGCCCAGCAGCGTGTTGATGACGTGCCCGCCGCCCTCGATCATGACGCTGTTCAGGCCCTCGGCACTCAGGGTGCTCAGGATGTTGGCCCAGTGCAGCACAGTCCCGCCGAACACGACAGTGATGTACTTGCCGCCGTGGGCCTCGAGGAGGAGCCTCTTCTCCTTGGGCACGGCCACGGCGGCGGCCACAGTCGTCATGATAAAGGGGGCCAGGCCCCGGCCCTCCCGGGCGAGCTGCATCACCTTGGACTCGGCAGTGAAGCCCCAGCGGCAGCGGGGGTCCACGATGATGGGTCGGGGCTGGTGCTGCTGGTGTGGTGCCCGTGAGGGCGGCTCTAGGCGGCAGTTGAGGCCCGGGTCGTCGGCGACGGCGGTGCCGGCCCCGACGAGGATGGCATCGTGGCGGCTGCGCAGGTAGTGCGTCATGGCCTTGGACTGGGGGCCCGAGAGCGTGGTCCTGACGCCTGGGGCGAGCGAGAGGGCTGAGTCGAGCGATGTTGCAAAGGTCAGGGTCACGAACGGGCGTGTTATCTGCCACCTCGACGACGGGTTTTGGGCCTGCTGCTGCTGCTGCTGTGCCTGTGCCTGTGCCTCTCCTGCTGATGCTCTCGGGTTCCTCGGAGGGAGCCACGGCTCGAGTTTGGCGGCCTGGTCGGCGGGGAAGGTGAGCCACTCAGCCATTGTTTACTACTTTTTGAAGGGCGACGTATGTGTGAGGCGCAGTACTCCTCGGGTTTCTGATATGCGCCGACCAGGTGCGTTGTTCCCGGCTGTTACCTTGTCACACATTCGCCGCCGATTCGAGTGATTTCACACTGTTGCAACGATTTGAGGTTTAAGAAGTGGAGAGAGCATTACCCCCCGGGCAGCCCCACTATCGGGGAAATACTATGGTATCAACGAGATGGACCAGCATTGCGACGAACGCATTTTAAAGCTGTTTGCTAGCTTTTTTTTTTTTTAGCCCGTCACATCACATCAAAACATCAAGTTCGCTGGGCATTTTGCACGAAGTTACGAGTAACCGATGTGGCAAATTCTGTCTGTTACGATGCAGACGAGGGACACGACAATAAAAAGCACCTAAAACGACGTCGCAATCCCGGACAGCCAGATAAAACCGATTGATGGATGGCGCGGGTTCCGAAATGGCCGAGGGATGGATGCGGACGGAAAACATGTGCCTCCCAGGGTCGGTAACGTACGTAAAATAGGCGGCCTCCCGTCAAATTGGCGAGACAAGAAATAAACACCAGCAAAAACTGCTTTCGCCACTGAGCAAAGAGGAGAGAGTCGTTGCTGGGCGTGCTGCATTCGGACGAATAGACAATAGCTCTGTAGATTTTTTTCTAGTGCAAGATGGATTGCAGTGCATTGTCCCATCACTAGCACACCCCAAACGGACTTGCCCATCTGGGCAAAGATGCGTCCAGAATTGTCGCCTTCCCAAATGTCTCTGCTCCGCCACAATCTCCCACACACCCAAGGGGCCGCTCACGCGGCGACCAGAAACGCTGTACGTGTTGCCATTGGCCCGTAGCAGCCCGTAATGGCCCCACGACCCTGAACCTAGCCACGCAAGCTGGGGTCGGGGGTCCCAAAGCAGACGCTGTTTGTGAACAAGCGAAACAGTAATCGCCCCGGTCAAGACTCGTCCGGCGCTATTTGTCTTGTCCATTCCCCTAGCTGCGACACTCATTCCTTTCTCGACGACACTATTCAATCCTTTGAGTGTCTTCTTTACGCCATTTTCATCGTTTGAACACTGTCGCTGCTCCCAAAGAAAGAAAGAAAGAAGCAAAAAAGAACACACACCCTCATTCGAGCTTCGTCCCCCTCTCAACCAAAACAAACCAAAACAAACCCACCACAATGGACAACTCCAACAAGCCCGGCGAGCCCGTCCCGCCCCCCTACGGACCTCCTCCTACCCAACAGCCGCCGCAGGCTCACCAGCAATTCGACCCGAACCAGCCGCAGGGCCCGCCGCAGGGAGGCTACTACCAGCAGCCGCCGCCGACGGGCTACCCGCAACAGCCGGGCCCGTACGGCCAGCCCGGTCCCTACGGGCAGCAGCCCGGCTACGGCCCCCCACCGCCCGGCGGCTACTACCAGCAGCAGCCGCCGCAGGGACACTACCAGGACGACAGGGGAGGCAGCAAGGGCGGCCTGATGAGTGGTCTGCTGGCCGGTATGGCGTGCTGCTGCTGCTTGGACTGTCTTTTCTAAAAAAGCCATCGGGACTCCTCTACGGAACAAACATCTACACCTATCTCTGCTTCGAGACGCGACTCAACATGAGGGTTTCAACCCCCAAGAAAAAAAAAATTGTCGCCTCTCGGTTCACCTTCGGTACATAAAGTATTCCTATGAGGACATGTCGATTCAGGAGGGAGGGAGAGCGAAAAATCAGCTCTAACCGAGAGAGCGCTAGCTTGGCGCTTGGCGTTTAATTTGGCATGCTTCCGTTGACTTTGTTGAGCAATTTCACCGGCGGGGACGGCCTTCTTTTTTCCTTATGTTTTTAATGCTAAGAAATGTAACATCTCTTTTTTTGTTCTTTCAAACCTACATACGAGATTCGTTTTATTTTAACTTGAAAGGTATTGAACTCATGCCCACCACCACAAATGCCACCACTCGAAGTTGCAAACAAAAATAAACAAATAAATAAAAACCGAGTACATTAATCGTCAAGATTTGGCCAATGAAACATAAAAAAAAAAACTCGAACCAAAGACCTCACGGGATTGTCGCGAGCAATGTGTCAAAGTTTTCCGCTACATGTTGAACGCAGTCATGCGAGTAAATCATCTTCTGCACCTCCGGCGATGCCCACTTGTCCGGGACGGGCGCGCCGCCCTTTGCGCGGGCCTCGGCAAACAGCCGGTCCCGCTCCTCCTTGGCTTTGCCTTCGCCCAGGTGCAGGCCCCTGCCCGACATAGCCGCGAGCTCGACCAGCTCCGAGGTGCGGTCCTTGCGCAGGAGTTCGTAGACTTTCAGGCAGCGGCCGACCTGGACGGGGTCGACCGCTTTGCCGGGCGGCAGGCGGCTCAGCACCTCTGCGATGACGGCGCCGTCCTCGACGGCCATGGCAGCACCCTGGCTCAGGTGCGGCAGCGTCGGGTGGCATGCGTCACCGAGCAGCGCCACGGGCCCGTCGCACCACGTGGGCAGCGTCTTATGCTGCCGGAGCTTCCACTCGCACACCTCGCCCTCGGGCACCATGTTGAGCATCTTGTGCACCAGCGGGCAAAAGTCCTCAAACACCCGCAGCATGGCCTCCTTGGACGCGCGCGTCGTGTAGGTGGTCGTTGGCCCGGCGGCGAAGTTGACGTCGGGCTGCGTCGTCGACAAGTTGTAGATGGACCGGCCCGCGACCGGATACGCGATGATGTGGCGCTTCTCGCCGATCCAGCGCACCACCAGGTCCGAGTCCATGAGCGCCACGAGCTCCGGGTCCCCCGCGGCCTCCATCTCGGCGCGCGTCAGCATGATGCGGTAGCAGGCCTGGCCCGTGTCTTCCTCCTCCGGGTTGACGCCGCGGCGCGCCAGCATCTGGCCGCGCACAACGCTCTTGATCCCGTCGGCGGCGAGGACGACGTCCGCCTCGACCTCGGCCGCCTCGCCGCTTCCTCGAGACCGGACCGTGACGCGCGGCTTGCTGGGGCCCCAGCTGCTCACGCCCTCGACCGAAGTCCCAAAGTGGAACGTTATGGCAGGCTCTTGCTGGCAGCTTTTGTAGAGGCCGCCCGCAAGCGACGAGCGGTGGCCAGTGCAGTGGGGGTAGCCGTACTTGGCGGCTATGTCCGGCATTTGGACATGTGCGAGTTCCTCGTTGGTGCTGCCCTCTGTTATTTTTGGATATTTGTTAGCGTGATAATGTCCGTACCGCCATCCTGGTTTGTTACGCTGATGAGAAAGAATGCGCCGAAAAATCTTGCGAGACGCTCTGAATTTCCGTCTTTTCCCTCCCCTCCCTGGATACATACGTCTGATGCTCGTTTCCTTCACGTTCATGGCCTCCTTCTCAATCTCGCTCCAGCAGCCCAGTCGGTCCAAGATCCGGACCATATTCGGCGCCATCTGTATGCCGGCGCCGACAAAGCCCAAGTTCGAGGCCGTCTCGTACACGTCGATGTGCTTGAAGCCCTTCTTCGCCAGGGAAAGGGCGCAGCTAAGGCCGCCCATGCCCGCCCCGGCGATGATTATCCTCATGTCCAAGGGGCCTGCCATTATGTGTATGGATTTGCTCGCTTGTGATGGACCGGACAAGGAACGAAAGGATCCCCGAATCCGGGAATTGTGTCCAAGAAGTGGATTCTTGAATTAGTCCGGAGGCATTTTGTTCTCCCGGCAACTCAATGACGGCCATCGGCACTTTTTCGTGGAAAGACAGGCAGTCCTTGCTTGTCAGGCTTGGCTGCAACTGATAGAACGTGGGGTAGGTACTGCCGTGTTCGTACAGCGGTACAAACTTTGACAAACGAGGGGCGCGGGGCATCTTTGTTCCGCTGCATTGAGCATTATGTACTTCTATCACCGGTTTTTGGTGCTCAAGCTATCTTGCCATCGGCATCTTGTATTAGCGACATCGTCGAGTACCAGCCTGACCTGGAAGTAGACTTTGACGATTTTTGTCACTTGTCACTGCTGAACAGGGAGATTGGGTTGCAACGGAACAGGTAACCATGCCGCGTGCCTACAGCACATCGTCCAAGCTGCCTACATTCCACACCACTTGAGTTTTGGGAGATTATCAGTAGTGGTCCCGAGATCGATCGAACCGGAGTATTGGGAGAAACAAAGCAAAAACAAACCAAACTGGCAATGAGAGGTGAAAAAGGGTATGGATGGCGCGAAAAAGGAATACTTTGTGACAATTGGTGGTAAAAAGCTGGGGTTTATCTCTGCCTGACGTCAATAGCTACGTTGGCAGCTACCCTGGGGCTATCTCAGTGCAACCAAAAATCAAGGTCAAGACTGCGATGGTACTACATAGTAGTATCAACCCTCTCAGGGTCCTCAATCGCCACGCAAACCACCACAGCCACGATCGCCACAATTGGGCCTTTGAGGGAGGGGGCCATGGGGACCTGACCCCCAGTTGTTCGCGATGCTCCTGGCAGGCCAAGAACCTCGGTAGCATCCGGCCCACACGCAATCCAAATTTGTCCCTGGCTGGGGGCTTTCCGGCGCTTTGATTGGCTGTTGGCGACACCTGCCACGCGCGCAGACCAGGGCGCCTGCCGCCGACGTCACCACCTTAACCACTAATTGGCCGTGAGTAACCCGTCCGAAAAACAACTTGTCCGACTCGCGATTTTCTAATGGATTAGGACCGTTTTAGCGATAGGGAAAATGTCTCCAGAGGCCTCAACGCATTTTTTCCTGTTTCAAAGTTCCGGCATCATGCCCACTCACCTCCAGGCCCTTGTTTGCCCCCCTGCGGCTGTCTGCTATTTTCTACCGTCAATCCGCCTTCTCTGGTCGTTTCCGTGACATTGCTATCCTTTTCTATTTTCCCCTTTCCCCAGATAAGGGATCGTCGCAAAAAGGAGGCAAAAGAAAGTGGCCCCTTGTTTTGTTCCACAGCTCCAAAGCTTCGCTTCTGTCTTTGTACAAACTTCTCCTTTGTCCTCCTATTGAGTAATTACAGTACAAGTACAGCATTTGACGGATACCTGCGCTACACAAGCTAAAAGCCGGCTATATTTACTCTCAACCCCCAAGGAAACCCTATTACCTCTTGGCCCGCCGCCAGCTTGCCTGGGATCACCCTGATCGCCGCCGCTACCGCCTCCCGCAAAAGACCACAAGCTCGCTCGGTATGTTCCTTACCTCCCCATATCACCTGTTGGATATAGCCACGCCCACGCCCACGCGCCCGGACCGGCTCCGACCGTCTCATATCTAGGGTTCTAGTTTACAAACTCCGTTGTACTAATACAAGGATGAACCTACTCTCCAGATCAACCCAACGGTGTTAATATACCTATCATCAGCCAGCTTGGCCACCTGCACAACAAAAAAAAACCCACATCCTCCTACATGGCGATACGATTATGACGGTATACTACGCCTAAGAATATCGATCGAGACCTTCCCTCCATACGCCCACGACTGGTGATTCAATGTCCAACAATGTCGAGCCGGGTAGCGCCCAGGGCAAAGAGGGCCTTGGCCTCGAAGCCTTTGGCGCCGCGCTGGTTACTGCG
Source organism: Pseudopyricularia javanii (assembly GCA_031001725.1). Classification (NCBI taxonomy): domain Eukaryota; kingdom Fungi; phylum Ascomycota; class Sordariomycetes; order Magnaporthales; family Pyriculariaceae; genus Pseudopyricularia; species Pseudopyricularia javanii. The sequence continues at coordinate 12,481 of JARHUK010000903.1, forward strand.
TTGATTGTCTTCGGAGTGCAGACGTCTGTATTCCTTCTGTTTAGGAATAAGCTCGCCCGTATATAGTAAGTAACGCGCTCTACCCCGCCTACTAAATCAAGTCGCTGACAGGTACAACCCACGTCCGTAGCAAGCCCAAGACATTCCTCGTCCCGGAACGAGAACGAACCGATCCGCCGCCAGCGAGTCCATGGTCTTTGGTGACCGCCCTCATGAGGATCAGCGACCGTGAACTTATCAAGAAATGCGGTCTCGATGCCTACTTCTTCTTGCGGTACCTGCGAATGCTCCTGGTCATCTTCACACCCATTGCATTCGTCGTCATTCCGATTTTGGTACCCATCAACTATATTGGCGGTCTAGGTCAGGAGGTTGTTCACAACACCAACGACACAACCGGCTCGGAAATCCCTCGTGGTCTTGATACTTTGGCGTGGCAAAACCTGAACCCAAAAAACCATCAGAGGCGATGGGCCCATCTCATTCTTGCCCTTGCGGTCATCGGCTGGGTCTGCTACCTCATATTTATGGAGCTGAGGGTGTACATCAAAGTTCGCCAGGACTATCTCACCAGCGCCGAGCACAGGCTCAGAGCCTCGGCCAACACGGTCCTAGTCAGCTCGATTCCCGAGAAGTGGCTTACCGAGGAAGGACTGAGGGGCTTGTTCGACGTTTTCCCAGGTGGCATTAGGAATATCTGGATTACGCGCGACTTCACAACGCTCCTGGAAAAGGTAAAGAAGCGCAATGAGATATGCGACATGCTCGAGGCTGCCGAGACCGAGCTCATTCGTGAGGCTCAGCGCAATTACTTGAAGAAGAGGAAAGCGGAGGAAAAGAAGGAGCATCGCGCGAACAAGAACCGCAGTCGCCCAACCAAGGAGGAGATTCAGAGACGAGAGGCGGCAGAAGATGAGGAGGCGCGCCTGCGTGCTCAGGAGGGCGGGATCAGCGGTGGGACCCACGAGGAGGTTCCGCACATCGACACTGCGATCGAGCAGAATCAGAATCCCCAGAGCCGAGTGATTGGCGAAGGCGACGACGCAAATGGGAACTCTAAGGAGGGCAAGGGCCTGGGTCTTGGCTTTATTGGCAAAGGCATCATGGGCGGCGTTAACGTCGTCGGCAAAGCCGGTCACACTATTGCTGGAGGTGCTAAGACCATCCAAAAAGGCGTTGACGGACAGCTGGAACATAGCGGTGGTTTCGGCTTCCTGCCTGGAAATCCCAGAGAACCTGGAAGCCCTGCCCTACTACGGCCATCACCTAACAGCCCCGACCGACCGCGCAGGACCATCCAGATACCTGGCGAGCCTTACAACAAACAATCGTTCGATTCCTACTCGTACCACGGGAACTCTCCATCTGGATCTAAGGACGACGAAGAGCTTGTTGTGGCCGGTGGAACCAATACCGACCCGGCCCAGGCACGAGGCAACACGACAAGAAAAGCGATGGCCATGGACGGCAGGATGGAAGAGAGCAACTCCTGGTGGAAGTTCTGGAAGCCTCCAGAGGGTGGCTATGCCTCCCCCATCCCCCAGGGGCAAGAAGAAGACGAGTTCCCCTTGACGGACAAATCATCAACTCGACGAAAGAAGACGTTTTGGCAAAGGGTTTTGGTCTCACTACCTTTTATTGGCGGTGAAAATGTTGCACCAGTTGAATACCCCGTGCCAGCCTCTGAGTTTGCCTACTCCAAAGATCGCGACGAGGACGCTGTGTGGAGGCAGTGGGTTAAGGAATCTAAGCGTCCTACGCACCGTCTAGCCAACTTTGAATGGACCCCTTCATGGCTGCCAGGGCTACCTTTGATCAACAAGAAGGTCGACACGATCTACTGGGCTCGGGGTGAGCTTGCGCGTCTCAATATGGAGATCGAGGTCGATCAGAAGCATCCTGAGAGGTATCCAGTTATGACCTCGGCCTTTATCCAGTTCAACAATCAGGTAGCTGCACACATGGCCTGCCAGAGCGTCACACATCACATTCCCAGGCAGATGACCCCCCGTATCGTCGAGGTTGCGCCGCACGACGTTATCTGGGAGAACATGGCCATTTCTTGGTGGTATGAGTGGCTTCGATTCAGCATCGTCCTAGCAATCGTCGTCGGCATGGTCATTCTCTTTGCGATTCCCGTCAGTTTCTCGTCTGGAGTCTCGCAAATCGACAATCTCATACGGGATGTTCCTTTCCTGGGATTTTTGGCAGAAAACGACGCCGTCTACAAGTTTCTCAAGCTGATTGCCGGTGTTCTTCCGGCGTTGATCTTGGCCCTCTTGTTGGTGGTCGTGCCCATCATCTTTGACTTCCTTGCGAAGCTCCAGGGTGCCAAGACGGGTGCGCAGAAGTCGGAATCTGTGCAGAATTACTACTTTTCGTTCCTGTTCGTCCAGGTTTTCCTCGTCGTCAGTCTTTCAAGTGCCACTCTCGAGGCGCTCAGTGAATCACTGAGGGGCAAAGGCGAAGAAGATTTGATCAACAGCGTTGCACAGATTCCCAACCTTCTGGCGACGAACCTGCCCAAGGCGGCCAACTACTTTTTCTCTTACATGATTCTGCAGGCCCTCTCTGTGAGCTCAGGAACACTGCTACAGATTGGCACGCTCATCGTGTGGTTTGTTCTTGGTCGACTCCTCGACAGCACCGCCCGCGCCAAATGGAAGCGGCAAACTGAGCTCCCCAGCGTCACCTGGGGCTCATTCTTCCCGGTTTATACCAACTTCGCTTGCATTGCTTTGATATACTCCATTGTGGCTCCCATCATCGCCATTTTCGCCATGATCACCTTCAGCCTCCTGTGGCTCGCTCACCGCTACAATATGTTTTATGTGACGCGCTTCAAAACAGACACCGGCGGTGTCCTGTTTCCACGGGCCGTTAACCAGCTCTTCACTGGCCTCTACGTTATGGAGCTGTGCCTTATTGGCCTGTTCTTCCTGTCGCAGGACGAGCTGGGCAATCTGGTCGGTTTCAAGCAAGCCATCCTCATGATCGTGGCCCTGATCGTAACTGCGCTTTACCAAATCTTACTCAACAAGTCGTTCTCTCCTCTTTTCAGGTACCTTCCCATCACCTTTGAGGATGAGGCGGTTCTGAGAGACGAGGCCTTCCAACGGGCACAGGATAGGCGCCTGGGCCTAGTTGATGACGATGCACAAGACGGAGATGCGGATGAGGCCAAGACGCTCCGCGAAGATACCGCAAGAGATTCCAGGGACGACATAGAGATGAGGAAGATATCCGACAAGCGCCGCTCACTCACGTCAGGCTCCAAGGTCGGTAGGCTTAATCCTGTCACTGGAATACGGCATGCAGGGACCTGGGCCGTCCGAGCGGGCAAGCAGATCGAACACGCGACTCTGGGCAAGGCCGAGAAAAACCTCAAGACGGCAGCCGGGTACCGCAAGACTCGTCGGATGAAGGACCTAGAAGCGCAAAGGGCTATAGGAGAAGCCTTGTACGGAAGCTACCACGATGAAATCGAGGACTTGACGCCGGACGAGCGTGACGCGCTCGTCCGCGAAGCGTTCAAGCACGAGGCTCTGCGCTCTCGTCGGCCGGCGATCTGGATCCCGCACGACACGATCGGGTTGTCAGATGATGAGATCCACCGCACGAACAACTTTAGCAAGTACATCTGGACCAGTAACGAGGGCACAGCACTCGACAGCAAGGTCCGTGTCCTCTACGGACGGGCACCGCCGGACTTTTCCGAGTTGGACCTTATCAACCTTTAAAGTTGGTTGTGGTGGGCAAGCCGGCCAGGCCAACTGGAGTGGTTTATCAAGAACAACGAATTTGCATCTCATCATGCTCTTTCCTTTACTTTCCCAATCCATCATCTTTTCCCCCTCACAATTCCTATACCACATACACATTGAGTCTCCAGAAGCGTTGATAAAGAGCATTGGCGCGTTGTTTTTCTTTTCATCTGTTTAGCATCTGGGAATCCGATCCCAAGTCCCATCCTGTACATACTCAAAGTACAAAGGCCTCAGGGGCCACTAAGTAAACGAACATGATGATAACCCAGACAAAATTGATAATAACATATGAAGCTTGCTTCAATTCCACCCTCCACCGCGATTGGTCGTATGTCTTGTCCAATGATATAGCCTTTTGGGCTCGGGCGATGGTTGCATTCTCTCACTTGCAATATAGATCGGACGTTTCCCAGATTCGACACGAGCCTATTGCGACCATGGATGCTATACTCCAAACCCCGCATGGAACTATAACATGTACGTACGTATGCATAACGTGCGTCAACATGCGGGCGAGAGAGCGCATTGGGATGGGATTAAAGCCGAGCTGAATAATCCAAAACGTCATGATAACTACCTCACTGCATCACAACTCCTACCAAGCCCTTCCACTCTCTACGCGTCTTCCCGCCGTCATTCCCATCAACTGTCGAAAACAGCAGCAATAACGCCTCTTACTCCCCTCCCCTCCCCTCCAGCCGACTTCACACACATACACCGCAGCAACAGAAAAAGAGAGGAAAAGAAAATGCCAACAGGAAAAGCCACGGCTTCGGTGGACGGCCACACAATCGCCGAGGCGACCGAGTGGGAGGAAGTCGAGGGCAACGTCTACTTTCCCCCTTCGGCCGTCAAGAGGGACGAGTTTCTGTCCGAGACGGACCTGCACACGCACTGCTCGTGGAAGGGCGACGCGAGCTACTACACCATCACCGTTGGCGGCATGTATTCAAACCTCCTCAACCCCTTTCTTGCGCTTCTCTCTCTATTTCCTCCGTTGTTATCTTTGTGGCTAGGACTAATACAAAAAAAAATCTCGATACTTCAGACAAAAAGCTCGAGAACGCTGCATGGTACTACCCTACTCCCAAGGACAAAGCCAAAAACATCAAGGACTACGTCGCTTTTTGTAAGTATTCTTTTTTTCTTGTGCCAGCAGCTGGCAGTTCAAGATGGGGGTGCAATAATGTGAAACCCTGCCGAGCCGTTTTATTGAATATCTATTAACCAGCATCGTTTGCAGACAAGAACAAGGTCGACATCAGCAAGAACACCTCGTAAACATATTTACGGCATGGAGGCCCATTTTGGCGGCAGGGACTGACGCATGTGTACACTAGCTGCCTACGTTTCAGTGCCGCTGTGACATCTCAATGCAGTCTCATGCTCGACTAGGTTATTTAAATTTTGCTCGGTTCGGTAGCTTCAGAGAATTCTCGTTCAATCAAATCAAACGTGCTAGTTGAATAGTAAAGTATGCGCAGGGCACTGTTGCTCCTGTCTCATTAATCTGTACAGAGTCTCGAGAGAATCTCTACCCCATGGACGTCGACGCCCTCGAGACAAATCTGCGGGTATCATAAAAACCTTATCAAACGAGTTCCTGAGAACTGGCGACACCAACAAGATGGGGGCAGGTGTATACCCCGTCCCGCGTGGGTGCTACACTAGATAGTCGCTACCATGGCGATCTTTGCAAATGAATGCGCCAAAATTTCAAAAGGAGGCTGGAAATTCCGCTCTTGACCCGAGCCGGTCAAGGTAAGAAAGAAGCCGAGGGCTGTGTGGCTGAAGCATAGACGCGAGATCAATAATCTGCCGTCTCCACGCTCTCCAACCAACCTCTGACGGCGGCTGTAAGCTCGCTCTCCTTTTCGGGATGCTCATCACTATCAGCCTCGCGAAGCTCCCTGTCGCGTCGCTCCATCACCTCCTTAATCACCTCCTCGAGCGCCGAGAGTATGACCATCTTACACTCGGCGCGAGGCACTTCCAGTAGTGTCTTTGAAGGAAAGCCGGCTGGCAGGGCAACATTGCGCGCTGCCGACGCCGCCTGGCCTGGCTCGGCTGCGTCGCTGTTGCTTCGCTCACGGCGCTTGCTCGTTGAGCGGGAGGAGCTCGCCGATTCTGGGCCGACGTGGCCGACGACCCGCTCGACCGCTTCAACCAGGACGTCGTCCAACGTCATGATAGGCTCGACGATGAACTCCTCCTCGAGCTTGGTCTCGTACGGGGCAACGGCCGGCGTGATTAGGTTTACGGGCGTACTATGCGTGCTGACCGATGATGCGGTAAGTAATGCGCCTGCTGACAAGTCCTGCATCGGCTTTGGCTTTACTAGACGCCGGTAGCGGATCCTTTGGATGGAGAAACTCGTCGTGTCTGCAATGATGACACTACTGACATCCAGCCAACGATCCTGCTGTGCTTCCATCGAGGTGGACTGGTTTACCGAGGGCGTGATGACTGGGGACGGCTCCGCTCTCAGGGATGATTTGACTTGCTCCATCAAATCGTGCTGTGGCGGTATTGCCTGCAGGATGAAGTCTGGGTGGTATTGCTGGAGCCAACCAGCCACATTAAAAGGCAGGTCACCGTCGCCTGCCGTGCGGCTCGATTGCTCAAATAGCTCCAACCCACTTCCACCAGGGGTGGAGAGGTAACCGCTGCTGGAGGGCGAGCTGATGGCTGTCTCAAACGACGTGATATAGTCGGGGAAGGGTACGTCAACATCAATGACACCGTCATGCGAGTTTATAGAAGTTTTGACAGGTGATTCGAATGCGCCAGACGGGTCTGGAATTCTTTGGAAGCTCTCTATGCCCCTGGACGGAGGCATTGAATCCGACCCGTCGTCTGCAGGAGGCGCGAGGCGAGCCAAGCGTGGGGAGCGAGAACCCTTTCCCCTCGGCATTGGATAATCGACACTCTGGCGCCCCGGCGACTCATCCGTGCGCTGCTCTCGGGGGGCCAGGTCAGCCGCCGGGGCAAGCCCCGCAGGTCTTAGTGGTCTGCTTTCTGCTGTCAGTCGCGCAGGGCTCCGCAGCTGCTCCTGGTGGCTGCGGAGAGAGGTTTTTGTAGGCGACATTGGGGGGCCGCTGATGATACTGTTGATAGAGTCCCTCTTCGGGGAATCTGCATCCGAACCACGAGAGCCTCGGCGCCTGGCATTCCACAGGCCCGCCAGCACACCCCAGGTGCTGGACGCGGGTCGATTTTCAATGACTGCAGGGCTGTGATCACCACTTGTAACACTGAGCCCGCTGTCGCCCCTCTGCAAGGTCCGCTTCAGGTCGTCTGCCAGTGTGCTGCTCGCACTCCCCGGCCGACGATTCGTGAGTGATTCTTGTCTTTGCAGGGTGGCGAAGTGGGGAATCGTTGCCTCCGGCGTGATGGTTTCCGCGGTGGCGGCACTGCTCTTTCGGTTTTGGCTGTCGTTTGTCGATATGGGCAGATGAGTCGTCCGGATCGAGTTGGCATCGGACGCCCTTCTTTCATGACCGCGTTCTATGCTCAGATGGGCCAGCTGAGCAGGTATTCCCGAGTTACGGTTCGAGGCTTGACCCTGGAGACTGGCTGTCCTTGAATGCGACATGCGCCTCGGCACCGTACGGCGATTGATCTTGCGCCGCAGAGATTCCTCTTTAAGAATCGGGACGGCGTATGTGGGAGGCGAATGCGAAAAGGGGCCACCAAAAGATGCGGAGGTGCTTGGCCGGTGGCTACGCATGGTGATGGGCAGTTGTTGGTTTGCGGGCAGGAACGCAGCAAGTAAAAAGACAAGCCTCCTTGCGGCCATCTTTTCCCGCGCAACAACCACAGTGCGGGCGGGGAGGGACATATCATCTTCACCACGAGACCTCGCCTGCTCCTGGTGCCGTTTGCGATGCAATGAAGGGCCGAGCGCCTGCAACCAGTCGGTATGCGTCGCGAGATAACCCGTGAGAAGGCTGTGGAAGAAAAGCCCTTGGTCTTTGACTGCAGCCCATTTGGCCACCCACCTAGCCTCTTCTCGCCAGATGCTCCAGCGATTTTGTCCGGTGACAACGCGTGTGGCCCGCAAACCAGCAACAATGCGTCCCTTGGCAATCTCAATCTCACGATTGAGTTCCTCACTCTCCATCAGGCAGTAAGGCAGCAGACTGAGGATCTTGGCGTTGGTTTTTGAATGCTTCACAGACCCAGCATCGTCACTTCTCCGCCTTGAGAACGAAGGTCGCCCGGAAACTTGAGAGTTCATGGATGACGGCATCGGATCCGGGGATGCAATGTCAATGTGCCTCAGCATGTTGTACAGCTTGGTGGCTACGACGGATTGGAGATGCGTGAGCGTACGCATGATGATGTCCCAGTGCTGCGTTATTGGATCAATCCGGTCCTCAATATCGCCCACGTAGGCGGAATCCAAAGGGTCGACGCCCGCAGCCTGACCGATCATGGTCCAGCCAGAGCGGCGCGCTGAGCCGAAAGAGGACGGGAAAGAGTCCTGTTCGTTGTACGAGCTCGATCCTCTGAAGCCGCCCTGTCTAGATGCCGAAATGGACGCGCCGTTTCCGTTACCGCCACCTCCAGCCTGCGGTAGGTTGATGACAAGAGCGACGGCGTACATGGGCGTCCGCTTCTGCCTCAGCTGCGTTCTCTTCTTTCTCGCCTTGCCATCCTCGCCGGGCTGCGGAAAGGGGAAACCCCCGACACTATCTTCCGAGAAGCGACTACTAGGTGTCGCCATGTTGAGATCGCTAGTATCGTCGCTCGGCAAGGCCACGGGGAAAAGCCGCGTGATCAGCACTTTTTTCCGCTGTGGAGTGCGAGGCAGCATGTTTGACTGCATCTGGGGCATGAAGTCTCCAACCGCTTCTGAGGAGAGAGACTGCGAAAGCTTAGAGGCTCGCATGCTAGCCCTACCCAAAGAGCCTCTTCCATCACTGAAAAAGGAGCTCGATGGTTCGCTTCGGGAATCTGTTGGCATCACGTGAACTTTGGTGGATGTACCTTTATAGGCCATTAGTTCCGAGTTTCCAAAGATGCAGCTAGAGAAGACGTTGATCTCGTCGGCATATTCACGATTCGCGCGCTGCGCATCCGACTCAATGCGCGGTTGGTTACGGCCATGCATGGATGCCCTTCGGTCGAATGCGCTTTGGCGTAACTGCGGCTGTTGGCCATCTTGCTGGATAATGACAGGTCGACAACTCTGGCTCATGCTCGTCTTTCTCGTCGGGGACGCAGGCCCTCGACGGGAATCCAAAGGCGGGCCTGTCGCAAAGCCGGCCAGTGACAAAGGTCGATCTGGTCGATCCAACAACGGGCTGGTGGCTGGTGGAGGCGGACGGCTGTCATAGAGGAGTGCAGCAGGGGTCGCACTGAGGGCGTCCTGCATCATGAGAACGCGGACATCCTGGGCATCAAGGTAAACGTCGCTGTCGTAATCGAAGGCATTGGTGGCCGCTGATGTTTGGGGGAGGATTGGACCAGCGGAGAGCGGGAAGACCTGATCGTTGCGGTGCTGGAAAAGAGATTCGGCATCTGGAAATAGCAAGTCGCGTGTGTGAATATCCTCCTGAACGGACTCGAGGGATGAAATTAGCTGCGATGGCGAGGTGGAGCTGTGTTCCTGCGAGCCTGTGGCATCATCACCAGCATTGCCGGCTGTGAGGTTGAACAGCTTTCCGAGCATGGCTTGCTTGTTGCTTGGTAGCTGTTGTTGTGTTGAGGGTGATAGATGTGCTGCCGAGGAACACGATGCTTTTGTGTTTTCCAAGTATAAAATATACTAGGCGTTTTGCAGCCACCCTGTTCCTCTCAAAGGAAATGCTTCATGTTCGCTGCGCGCAACTCCTCTGTAACTCGTTTGATTTAAAAGGCCATGGTCGCGTGTGTGCGACGGCAGGCAAGTAAGTAGCCAGCGAGAAGTGATGCGGAGGCGAGCAGCAAGCACATGCATGTAAGTATGTGGAGGAGGTGCGTTTGTTTTGGGACTGATTTGCCCACAGCAGGGAAGCCAAAGGCAGAAAAAAGGTGAGTGTGGGTTCTGAGTGAGCCAGAAGAGTGAGAAGGGACGATTGTATAGACCAGACTGGCCACGCAGCCGCCACCAGAGTGTTCCTGTCAGGGTCCAAACGATGCAGCAGCCAGTTGCTGCAGATGAGGCGAAGGTACAAGCCACGTCCCTGTTGCGGCAGGGCCGTCGATGGACGGTGAACTGGATTGGGTCTTGCTTTTCCGCACCAGCGATCCCCTGGATGGTATGGGGCCGATGGATGGCGGTACTTAGGTCGGAACCAAGCTCGGTGCAAATCCGAGAAGACGCTTTTTTGGCCCTTGTTGTTTTTTGTTGCTTGGAAGTCGGGGCAGATAAAGAGAGTTCAAATGGCGATGGGCAGGCGGGGTGATTGATTGTCGAGGCTGGGTAAGGATGGATAGAATGCAACCAAACCAGGCCAGGGTAAAGTTGAATGGGAAGCAAGGTCTGGGCGGGTGGGTG
>JARHUK010000904.1:0-15934 GCA_031001725.1 Pseudopyricularia javanii
CTATGGCCCTGACCCACACCTTGACACCTGTAGCCAAGAGTCCGAAACCTCCCCGATTCACCCCAGTAGTCCGCGGCGAAAAGGCGCAGCCCGCCTAAACCTCAAGCATCATCAAAACCCCCCCGGCGTCCGAGCGGTGACGCGAGCCTGGGTGCGCTTCTCCCGACGCCATGGATGGACGCGGCGGGCTCGGGCTGGTTTGGGTAGTGTATTAATTATTTGCTTGACCTGGCCTGTGAGCTACCGACCTTTGCAGTCCGTTTTCCTGGTGATCGTCGGGCCCTGTTGCGTCCTGCTGGTGGAAATCGGTGCTCCTCCCCCCGAGACCGAATTCTTGGCGACTTCCACACATCACATCTTCACCGCGCAATTGACGGAGCTCAATCGTGTGGGCCACTTTCCATTTGAAAATGTGACCAGGTCTGCTGTTGTTTCCCCAAACAATTGACGTTGACTCCCCGAGCTGCTGGGGCTGCGACTTCTATCATTCGCTGGGGTGGAATGAGCTATTCCTCCGGCCGATGTCATTGGACACGTACCTGCGGCAGGTAGGTGCCTACCGAAGCTGATTTTGTTGCCTTGGACTTTCCCCGAATTCAACGTGAGAGAGCCTTGTGGGCAAATACTCCTCTATACTTGGAGAAGAGGTTTATAGCGGCACCAAAACAACAATCCGGGCGGCGTTGATGCTCGGAGTGGAAGAAAACCAGGACTGGCTGTCGCCGGCTTTCATTTTCGGAAAAGAGTCTACCGGGCAGTCGTTACAATCATAACTCTTAGAACGAGGTACACCGACATGAGCTTTGTGCGAAACATGCCAAGGCTTCCCAAGATATCGGACTTGCATCTTTTCAGACTCGACCGAATATCTAGGTATCTTGGAATCATTTAAATCAAAGCCGGTACAACGCTTCCCTGGGCACTAGGTCTACAAGCTGCCGAAAAAAGCCTTTTACAATGTTTGGCACAAGTCTACATCAGCCCTCTGCCATCAAAGCATTACACAGATGTTTTTCAACAGGTCATCCTCCAATAACCTCGAGTTATCTGTCACGGACGAACTCCCGTCAAACAAGCGGCTCCACGGGGCTGGAGGATTCTCTCTATGCCTTTCCCAAGATTGCTTCGACTCTTGCAGCTCCTCAAGTATACCAATCGGTTCTCATCAAAGTCGAGTTCATGTGTGTCCCTGGTTCCGATTTCCACTGGGGCATTCTCGCCGCCATGCCGGAGGATGTATGGATGTTACAGGGCCCAAGAAATGACCTTGTCGGCAGCAATGCTTTCCACGGATAAGTATTTTCTGGTGAACTGCAATGTTCCAAACGGCAAGACGGAGGCAACCTGGTTTTTCACTTGTTTACGGGCAGCTAATTCTTGCTGATGTGTTTTTGGCATCATTTTTTCAAGGACCTCCAGCCATGGTGAGGTGGTTTTTTTTGACAGAGATTGAACGTAATGCTGCCCCTTCTTCGACAAAATCAATGGACCATGTAGCTGCATCAACGAACAATATAGTTGAAGTCAAAGCCAAGAGAAGTGCTTGTATGGATCCAAGACGTTCGTATATGCACAGTGTAGACTAAATGTTAGCAATGCTCTTAAAATATGCCCTGCCTGGCCAACCATCGAAAGTCATGCAAGATACAAATCTACCTACCTAGGTACCTTTATAACTATGCTTCGGTATATGCTTTCACCTACACTATAAAAAAAAGCCTACTGTGGTACATTCAAAGTTGGCCAAAACAAGTCATCCAGTGTATCAACTAAGTGATACCAATGGCAATACCATGAAGATGGCAAAAAAAGATACCGTTGAACTGACAATATTGGATGCGAGTGCCGTTGTTTCGGCAATCGCCTGCCCATCTTAGTGCAACACTTACCGAGCAACGCTGCGAGAGACGGACCTAGGTGAATGAGTCCTTGCATAACCCCAAATTACCCTCTGACAATGGTATGAAGAGATCGAAAACTTGTAGGCTTCTTATTAACTCGTTGAGCGACCTGTTCCCACGCATGAACATGGTTGATTTGACTGAATTTCATAAAATAAATTATGCGAAGTGCCGCTTCCCTCATTGGGGCTAGTTATTTAATTCTACACAAGAGAATAGCATCTGGCATATCTATATGCCCCTCAACAACAACTACACAAGAATGCAAAGCTCAAGCTCACGCGTTGCGCAGCACAGCCTCCTCGTGCTGCTCCGTTGTGGGGCCGTCGCTACCCGGCCGGTTCTTGCCGTTCTGGTGCGCCGCATCGCCCTCGACGGGAACGGCCGTCTTCTCGCTGCCCACGGAAGTGCCGGCGTCGCTGACACCATGACCGGAAGTCTCGGCGATGTACTTGTCGTCCTTGGTGCGGCGGTTGATGTATCCGGGCGGGGTCCACTTGCCCGAACCCCAGGGCTTGACGGCCGGGTCGCCGTACATGCGGTCGACGTTCTCGAGCGAGAGCATGCGGGACTCGTACAGGAGGAAGTAGACGCCCAGGGCGCCCGCGAGGTTGCAGGCGGCAAAGACGAAGCCGAATGCGAACGAGATGCCGTCGGTGGCGACCGGTGTGAGGAACGAGAGGAGGAAGTTGCCGAGCCAGTTGCTGGCCGTTGCGAGCGAGGCCTGCTTGGCGCGGGTGCGGAGCGGGAAGGTCTCACCGATGACGACCCAGGCGATAGGGCCCCAGGTGCTGGCGAAAGAGGCGATGAACATGCAGGCCGAGACGATCATGACGATGCCAGAGACGCGGTTGTCTTGGGGAGGCAGGGCGGTGCCCACGGCGGCGAAGACGGCGAGCCAGGCTGCTTGCCAGGCGCCACCGATGAAGAGGGGGCGACGACGGCCAAACTTTTCGACAATGTAGAGGCCGAGGAAGGTCATGGCGACGTTGACGGCGCCAAGGATCAGCTGGGTGACGATGGGGTCGTCGACACCGGCGGACTGAAGGATGATACAGTTTTAGCAGATTTTCTCACGAAAAAATCTCAACTCGCTCAGCGGAAAGTGCTTACAGTGAAAATAGTAGCTCCGTAGTAGAAGAAGTAGTTGACACCCGTCCACTGCTGAGTAAAGTGCAGGAAAAGACCGAGCAGGGTACGGTAGACAACCTTGGGGACGCCGGCCGAGCCGCCATTGCCGGTGAAGCACTCGGCCCAGCTGCCAACGCCGACGCTGTTCTCCTCCTTGATGACCTTGAACATCTCGCTGATGTCGCCCTCGACGAGCGAGTGGTTGGGGTCGTGCTTGAGGCCGCGGAGGCGGGCGATGGACATGCGCGCGCCCTCCCAGTTCTGCTGGCCGGCGAGCCAGCGGGGGGACTCGGGCACCAGCAGGATGCCGACGCCGAGGGGTATGCTGAAGAAAATGCCTAGGCCGATGACGATCCTCCACGACGCGTCGCTCGACTCGATGGTCCTGACGCCGTAGTTGATGATGTTGGAGACGAGGATACCGATGGCTGGAGAGAGACGGTTAATGGCCTGCTAAAATTGGGAAGCGTGCAATAGTAGAGGACTTACTGATGAGTAGCTGGTAGCTGGCCACAACGGCACCTCTAATCTCACGGGGAGCACATTCTGACTGGAACATGGGCACACCGACGGAAAGGTTACCGATTCCGAGACCGGCAACGAGACGACCGATCATCATGTGGACCCAGGATTCCATTGCCGTGATCTGAATGATGTTGCCGGCGATGAACAAGCAGACTCCGAAAGCCAAACTCCTCCGGCGTCCCCACCAATCGGCAGTGTAGGCGCCGGAGAGGGCACCGAAGAGGGTTCCGATGCTCATGAGCGAAACCATGGTGGATTGGATGATGGGCACCCATTCCCGGATACCGTTCTCACCCACGGGGCCGGTGGCGAACCGGCGCTGAAAGTCCTCGAAGATGAGCATGCCCGAGATCTGACCCGTGTCGTAGCCGAAGAGGAAACCGCCCAGGCTGGTGACGGCGCCGAGGACTATGGCCTCGACACCGCACTCGGCGCCATTAACTGTTACGGACCTGCACGGAAAAAGGTGACTGTTAGTCCTCGAACGCCTGACTGACTGCGTGAAGGATGAAGGGGGCTTTGTACGTACTTGCCGCCAAGCATGACTGGCACTAATATGTGAGGAATACAGAGTAGAAGAAAAAAATGAAGAATAAAGATTCGCCCTGTTGGCGCTTTGGCTTGCTCGGTCTCGGTGGCTTGGGGGGAACCACTTTATGTCTCGGTCTGATGCCAAGGCTCGGTTTTGTCAACGGCAGGTAAGACAATAACGCAGCACCATTTTGAGATGGACGAGAGGTGCGGCCGAGAGTGCGTTTTTGAACTGCACGCGTCTGCATAGACAGTGGTGGGTTTCCCAAGCACGGCCAAGATCCCAAGACCTCCAGGGAGTCGATCAAGATGACGTCGCTCGGCCGTTCTCTGTCAGAGGCGGCACCGCGATTCAGGTCACGGTCCGCCAAATGAGTAGGGGACCTGGCCCTTTGTTCGCCTGCCGCAATTTCGCGGGCACGTGTGCTTTCTCCTTTTTTCCCATAATTATCCAGGAGCAGTGAAAAACAGTCCATGGCAGGAAAAGCGAAGCTGGGCCCACGTCTGCGGCATGCCCGGCCTGTTTGCACGAGAAAGCGCCGACTGAGTGGAGCTGGGATCCATGACGTTGATCTCTGGCGGCGTGATGAATAGCTGGGCAGGGCTGGTTCGGAACACGGCACCCACCGGTGCGGCGGGCAAGGAATCCCAACGGCCGACCGTTGCAACGGTAGATCGCTTGTGGTTGCTTTTCATTCCTTTGTTCTTCCTTTTTCGGGCACACTACTAGACTGGAAACTAGATCAGATGCGTGCATCGGGGTTTACCAGAAAAGTGCGGGGGGAGGGTTGGCACCGGCATCTTACCAAGAGGAACTGGGCGTCGTGTGCAACCATATTCATCGGTCGTCAGCTCGAAGAAGGATGGCAGAGCTGAAGGGAGCGAATGAGGCTGCGTGTGGGTCAGGAGCTGTTTTTTCGAGTTGGCTTGGCCGTCGTCATTATCGTGGTGCATCAGCCAACCGGTGGCTCTGGAGGGCCAAGGAGAGCGGGGCGCTGTCAATCATTTCCCGATGATGAAAGGACAGGGAGGGCACAATAGGAATCCGGGGAAACACTTGGCAGGAAGAAGTTTTGGAGGCTGATGACGATATGGTTGCCGCGGATGGAATCCATGTTGAAAGGTGATGATTGTTGTGAACTAATGAGCGTTACGTGCGAGTTTTGTCGTTAGGGTTGGTAGTGATGGGTTGTTGTTGCCCGTTCTGTTGTTTCGCGGTTCGATTAGGTCATCATCCTTGACTGGCAATTCCAATTCGCACCACATCCACGTGACTTGCAAGTGTTCCACTTCTTACCAAGTCGCGAGACCGACAAACTCTGGGCGCCGCTCCACGAGCCCCGATTTTGCGTGTCAAATCTCCTTGGTCTCTTCTATGCCGCCGAGCAACGGCCGATGGGAAAAGTGTTGAACCGTTGAGGGTCGCTGTGTTATTTCCAGAGGATCTGCCGAGATCAAACCGCCTCAAGTCGGCCGCGTGGATGCTCAAACCCACCTCGCCACGGCAACCCCTAACACCACCAAAAGTCTGTTCCTCTTTAATACCACACACACCCAAGAGATACAGTAGCTCGCACGCGCCGCTTGGCACAGTCCGGCGCCGAGCATGCACTGCCCCGGGTCTCAGGGGCGAGGTCCGCAGCGGAAATATTCGCTCGTGAGATGCGTCCAGTTGGTCGATGCATCCCCGTGGCCCTGGCGCACACACAACGGAAACACGGCCGTCGCTTGGAGTCGACTGGTCAAAAAACTCTATCCGCATGGGTTTTCAAAGTGCTGCTGCTTTTGGCTCCCACATTGCTAATACTGATCGGCATTCTAGAGGAATCGGGATGAAAAACCTCGGTCCCCCTCGAAGCTCCGGTCTTCGTCCGTACTATGATTTAGTTGGAATCAAGTCTCTTCAGGTTATCGTGTGGCCAAATTCAGCCTATTATTGGCATCATAATGATACCAAACAGACGCAGCTAGGCTACCCTCCAGCCGTTCACCACATCGTACAGCGTCTCGGCTGAGCCGACATTCCCCGGAAACACCACATATGGGATTCCGCTCCATTTGCTCTCTGGCTCGTCGCATTGCCACAACGGCACGCCTGCTGCTGCCTGTCCAACAATCTCTGCGCGTTTGAATCTCAGGCCCTTGGTAGCCATGTCGGAGGAAGTAATCCCACCCTGTTATTCGTTAGCAAAGGGTTAGACAGGGGGTTAAGTAAAGTAAAACGACATGGAACACCCATACCTTGGCAATGAGATATCTCGGCCTTGTCTTGAGGTTAACCAAGAATGACACGAGGGCTGCAGCGACAGTTGACCCAATATCCAGGCTCGCGGCCGCGTCCTTGCCAGTCATCAGCTTCCGGCTGGTCATGACAAGGACGTCCTGACCCCGGGTAATCTCTTTTTCTGCCTGCTCGATGGCCCTTGATACTTCGCCCGCATCGGCCGTGACGCCCTTTGCCTTTTCCTCGAGCAATTTCTCCACATCGAGAATTACCGTCGTCAACTTCTCGCCACTCTTTTGCACCAATGTCTCTAGCTGTGCCGTCGTTTTGGGTACATAGCTGCCCGCGATGACCAACCCTCCCGCATCTTTTGTAAAGCTGAGTTGCTCTGCTGATATGGGCGGGATGGGCGAAATTCCTAGCCGCGACGAAACAAAGGCCGCACCCGTCCGGAATAGGTACCGCTTTCCGTTCTCCTCGGCCGCCCGAAGTAGCGCCAACACCACAACGTCGACGTCTTCCTCGGCCGCTGCGTTGATAATCACGACAGACCCCTTGTCCACGGCGAGCAGCCTTCGGAGCACCCGGTCCACCCCGTCCGCGGCGCGCGTGTCCTCGAGCGGAAGACTAACCACCCGCTCACGAGGTATCGCGCCGGCGCTCTTCTCAAATACATATTCCCTGAGGTTCGAGTTGGCGTAGCCAAATGTCGCATCGCGGGCAAAGGGCGTCTGCGCGGCTGGGATAAGCGACGTGCCGTCCTCGCTCGCCACGTAGTGCACGTCTCCCAGCGTGTAGCGTCCGCCCTGCAGGAAGAAGGGGCTCAGCACTGTCGCGTCGGCCTCGCCCAGAACATCAGCCGCCGCCTCGCACTCCAGCGGGAAGTGGCCCCTCAGCGTTGAGTCGCCCCGGAGCACGACCTCGAAGCTGACGCCGGCCTCGAGCGCCGCGGCTTTCAGGTTCTCGCAGATCTCGCGGATCAGGGCGCGGGCCTGCGGCGGGTGCAGCGCCCGGCTGTTGGTGAGGACGAAGAAGCCGGACCCCGGCTTGGTGCGCCGAAACTCGGCTGTCAACGTGGCCGCGTCCCAGACTGCGAGCACGGGTATACCGTGGCAGGTTTGCGTGCCGGTCGGGTCATCGTCGAGGGCCACAAGGATAGGGATTTTGGTGCCGCCCAAGGACAACGCCGCCCTGATCTGGGCTCGGGGATCTTTTGTCGTCGTGGAGGGAAGAGACGAGAGGGTGCTAGCCAGGTCAAGGGCAGGCGGGTCTGCGGGGGATGCCATTGCGGGGTGAGAATGAGACGTGGAGTGGGCAAGTTGCCGATGTGTAAACTGCGATGGAAGCGCAGTCCTGTGTTGCTGATTCAGTGCAGATGTACGAGGTTTGATATTTCTGATGGACTTATGCTGGGAAATGACGTTTGTTATGCCAAAGTTGAGTTTCCAGCGTACGTGCATGTCTCATAGCCGCTTGTTGACGCAGCCGGACTTCGCACCGATCGGCCACAAAGCGCTGCTACTTCACGATGCGGGGATTATCCGTGAGGGGAAGTCGGATGTTGCCGACGTCGGATCGGTCCACAAGGCATACTAAATTATTTCGGGTAGGGACTACTACAGAGGATCATCTATTTGGTTCGGCCATTAAAATGCACAAGTAAGGCGTGACCACCTCAGCTCGGAGGTCCACTCAGCGCCTCCGGCACAAGCTGCAGATTCTCGATGGCGGCCGGGCCATACAAGCCCAGGTCGTTTGTGCTCATCCACGGCGCCTCGAATGCCGGCCCGATAAAATCTGTCTGATTCACCGCCAAGCTGGTCCACGGCAGCGACGCTCTTAACCCGTCGTTGCCGTAAAACTCTGCCCACGCCCGCTTCGCGAGTGTCTCGTCGCCGGTCCGCTTGGCCACGTAGGCCGTCAGCCGCGAGTGGCCCTGCTTCAGGCTCGTCCCCGAAAACGCGGCGCCGTACTTGGCCCGCTGCTCGTCCGCCGTCGCGCTGTAGTATCGGCAGTAGTCTAGCCAGGCCTGGTCGAAGCCCGGCGGCAGCTTCTCCGGCCCGCCAAAGTGCTCGGTGATCTCGTGTATGACCTCGACCAGCCCAAAGACCGACGACAGGTGCGAGATGCCGATGGAGCCGTTGTTGGAAGGGTCCTGAGGCGGCGGGCCGAGGTCGCCCGTCTGCGGGTTGAAGACGCCCTGGCCCGTGACGAAGCCGAACTTGAGCTGCCCTATCCCGGCCATGGTCCGGTTCAGCTTTTGGAGAGCGTCGTCGCGCCGGGGCCCACGCCGCTCGACCTCGATCAGCCACCCGGCAGCCATGGCACCCCAGTCGGTGCCGAGACCGATGTCGGCCGCCGTCTCGGAGGGCACGAAGCCGTCGTTGCGCACCTTGCGGCGCGGGTCGAGGAAGGTGAAGGTCTGCGCCGCGTCCAGCGTCTCGCGCATCAGCTCGCCGACGCGCTCGTCCCCGCCCGAGACGTAGTAAAAGACCTTGCGGTACTGGGGCGTCGAGATGCGGGCCTGCTTGGCGCTGTCGCCCCAGTGCTGGACGCCGTGGCGCGTGCCTAGCCCTCTCCACTTGCCGGCGTGGTAGACGTCCACCTCGCCCGTGTGGCGCGTCAGGGCCTCGGCGAAGCGGAAGACGTCGGCGCGGCCGGTGCGGAGGAACTGCTGCCAGAAGAAGATGTCGGGCGAGAGCTCTGTTGCGCGTCAGTGAGTTGCCTCGGCTATTCGAGTGAGAGATGCCCAAAGACTCACCGGAGTTGTCCCATCCATAGCCACCGACATCGTATCGCCAGGTGTGTCTGTCGGCGTCATAGGTGTGCCTGGGAAATGTCAGCCGCGAGCATTTAGGATTGACATCACTTGCAGATCAACTTACATAAAGTCACCGTGGTCCAAAAACCCATACCACCGTCGCTGCTCGACCTGATCCTCGTAAAACCTGAAGAGGAAATCGAGGTTCTTCTCAATCGTGGCAGCGGCCGCGGCATTCCCCACGTTGCCTTGGCCGGGCAGGGACCAGTAAGTACCGAGTGCGCCGGACGAGTGGTATATCTCGGGCGTTGCTATCAGTACTGGAGGCTTGTCAATGTGCTCGGCCAGGTTTGCTAGTGTCTGTGCAGAGGGCGTGCTGTCGAAGGCCGTGATGAAGATTTCGTTCGTCCTCGCTATGCCCGTTGGTGTGTTGTAACCCTCCTCCCAGTCCTCGTAGGTGATTTCAAGGGCGTCGAGCTGGTAGTCTAGTGTTAGCTTATTCCCTACGATGACAGACAATCCGGGCCTGAAAAGAAATGTCACCAACCTGGTCGGCATACGTCTTCTGTCCCAGTCCATCGTGGAATGGCCTGAGATCAAGCGGCTCGGCATCAGGGCTGTAAATCCACAGCGTCAACTGCCCCTCGTCGCTTGCAGCGTTGCGGACATCTAGGCCAGTTGGATGCCGCTTCCAAAAGTGCCGCATGCCCAGTCCCAACCCGCCAGTGGTCGCGCCGCCAAGGTACGCCAGCCCGCCGGCCCGCGTGCCGCCGGTCGCGTGGACCCAGCCCTGCCCGGCCTCGGTCCGCTTCTTGACCGTGAACCCGTCCGGCGACAGCTGCGACAGGCTAAAGTCGCTCCATGCCGGGATCCAGTGCAGGCGGCTGGTCACCCGTGTGTCCCACGTCTCGGTCGGCGGCGTCTTTTGCCCGCCCACCTGAGCCGCCTTGACAGCCGCGCCCGGGTCGCGCCTCAGGCCAGTCAGCCCCTTGACTGCCTCCGTCATCAGCCCGCCGTCGACGCCGGAGAGGCGCACGTGGCGTTCGTATAGCTCCTCGCCGGCTAGGGGTACGTCGAAGCGGACGCCGATGCCGCTGACAAAGTCGGCCGACCCGTCGCCGTCGTAGACGATGCTGTGCACGATGCGCATCGTGTCGGCGTCACGGTAGAGGTAGAAGCGGAGGATGAAGGGGAGCCAGGGGTCGTGGGCGCCGGCGGTCGAGGTATGCCTGCCGCGTACGGTGACAAGGGCGCGCGAGGAGGCCGACTCATCGCTGACTGTCACGTTGTCGATTGCGCCCTGGAAGAGAAAGTGCTCGACCGTGTCCTGTTTGTTCTCGGGGATGCCCGACTGTGAGTGAAGCACCAGTCGCCCGTTGCGGCCCACCGTCTTGCCGCTGCTGGAGCGTATTTCGCGGACGACGACCTCCCCCCGCTTGGGAAACGACACGGTCAGCTTGCCCGTGTCTACCGTGACCTCGTCGTCATTGTCAGCCGTCACGAGCCGCGTGCCTCCGTCGCGACGGCGCATGCGTCTGCCGGTACAATTTCCGGGGAGGCCGCCGCCCGTAGACGTGGCCACTACATCATATCCGGCGGTGGGAGGGCTCGCCGATGCGGGCAGGGCGTGCGCGGTCCACTTGTACGAGCCGTCGGGCCAGTACGCCGTGCCCCACGACTGCAGCTCGGCGCCGCCATCGGCCGTGAAGCTCGTAGTGTTGGGGTAGTGCTTCCCGCGCGCCCAGGGGAGGCCAAACGTCGCACCGGAAAAGACGGCCGGTGCCGAGCCATCGATCCAGCCTACGTGGACGGTCTCGCGGGTGGTAGAGTTTGCGGCCGAGGCGAGCAACGGGGTTCCAATGAGGAGCCCCTGTAGCAGCGCGAGGAGGCGGGCTGGTCGCGTCATGGTCTCGATTCCCGAGGTCTGGCTCCCTCAAGAGGCTAACAAGCGAGCGTATTTGGTATATGAGAGTCGATATGATCAAGACACGAGGCAGTTCCGCCGACTAAATACCCTGCCTCGTCACCCAAGCAGCCTCCAACTACTAGATTGGGCAGGTGGGCGAGCATCCCAAACACGTCTTGGTCTGCCGTCATTGCCAACCCCTCCCTCGCAAGGTCACATGCCGACGAAGGCGTCATGACAGAACCGGCTCTGGGTAATCTCATCCCCAGCCGAACAAGCAGGCAACAGTGGAGTCTGGGGAAAACGGCCACCATTGCCCCGAGCGGCCGAGCCAAGAAGGACTGTCGCTGAAAGCTTCTCCGCACGCCATTTTTGCCCCAATCGGGGATTTTTCTTTTTGGTACCTTGACAAAGAGATGATGAGGTTTTGTCCATGAGCCATGACAACGTAGGCGCTGGTACGGGTGGAATCAGCTCAACTTCCGACCTGCAAACATATCCAAGGTTCCTACATTTCCACAATGACAATACGACGTGTCCAGTCACAAATCCTGCAAAAATGGGACCCTGCAATACATGTCGCTGCTCATTCGCCTAGGGACGAGGGCTTGATGGGTTCATCAAACGTCTTTTGACTCTGAGTTCCCCCCGCAACTTTGATGTGTACATCTCCAGTTCACATCGCTACCATAGCCGCCACTCCGACAAAACTGTGCAACAAAATTCTTCAAAAGCTCATCGAAGGCGTCAAGTAACACGAAAAACCCTTGAGATATTGCGAGTTTGACTTGAAGTATTATAATTTCTTGGATACGGACAAATCACCAATGCATTACCACGAAGCCTCCAAGGAGTTTGTCGTTGTCAAATCGCATTTTGCTGAACAGATTCATGCTAGTTCCTGTGTAGAAATCGAGGTTGCTATGAGAACAAAGGTGGAGTGGGTTGAAACAAGGCATTGAGGCATTCAAGTAAGAAGACATTGTGTCTGGAAGTACTACAAGTGTCAACTACTTTATCAAATGCAAGCCTGGGCTTATTTCATAGTTGAAATGAAAGCTGTTGCCTTTTTATTTTTTTTTATTTGTCAAACTACACATACGTCTTTTCAAATCGCAGACGAACCCACTTTAGCATTGTACTTTGGTTAGCCTACCCCTTGCGATAGAATTATATAATGTCATAACACTCACCTCGCCACAGCTAATAGGCTCGTACTTGGCCGGGTTTTTCTCGCTCGTGCACGAAGGCAGGACGGCACACTGTTCGTTGTGATTGAAACCGAAGAAGAAGGGCATTGAGATTCGGTCCTGGGGAGCGTGGTTATAGACCCTGTGCACGGTAGACTTGAAGCGGTCGTTGGAAACTCGTTGCATAAAGTCTCCAATGTTGACCACAAATGTGCCTTCAACTGGGGGAACCTTGATCCATTGGCCCTCCTTGGTGAGGACCTGCAGCCCACCGACATCATCCTGCCACAGCAGAGTGAAGCACTGCAGGTCAGTGTGAGCGCCTAGGCCAATGTCGACAACCTCCTCCGAGGTTTCATTCTTGGGATAGTAGTTGAATACGCTGTCACTGTGTGGGTATTAGTATGACTGTAGTGCGGCTGTCTACTGGCTTAGTTGTCTGAAAAAAGCCAGCGATGCGTACCTTCCAGGGTACGTGACAACGTCATCAAAATAGTTCTCCTCGACGTGCAGTGCCAGGGCAAACATCTTGATCATGCGCCTCGCAAGCGTGATGCACGCCTGCCAATACGAAACTACATCCTTCTTGAAGTTTGGCAGGTGAGCGGTACCCTCCCATACAAAGTCCTCGAACTTGAACCACTTCTGGACATCTGCAGGCACTGCGGCAAGGTCCTTTGTCTCCGGATCATGCCGTGGGTCGTAGCGAAAGCTGAAGCCCTCCCGATTGTCTGCCTTGTCCGTCGGCGCGATCTTGATGGCATGCCTCCTGGCCCAGCCGCAAAAGAACTTTGACTTGTCTGTCGACACAGCCGCCTTAAGCTCGTCGGGTTGTGTGAAGAATGCTAGGGCCTGGGTAAAGGCTGCCTTGATGACCTCTTCTGGGATGCCATGGTTCTTTATGTAGAAAAAGCCAGTGTTCTCGGCAGCCTCCCTGAAGGTCTCGGCCAATGCCCGGCGCTGCTCATCTGTGCCGTTGATGTCGGCCAGGTCGATGATGGGCACTTCAGAGGGCAGGCAGTCTCTTGCTGGCGTGCGGAGGACGTCCCGGTAGACTGGGCCGTAGGCGGAATTGAGCTCAAGCTTATAGGTCTCGGGGGCAGAAGCCAAGGTCTCCGTCATTGTAGCCATTTTGATAAGCGATGTATCTTAACCCGCACGTGAGGTCTTTGCTAGCTGTGCTATTCGTCTGGTCAGCGGTGGGCAAAGACTCCTCTTATCTGCATTTGATAGAATCCCACATTACGGTAACGGCGGCGCTCTCGATATCATCGCGGTATCACAGCGGAGATTGATCGGAGGCCGGGTAGGATCTCATTGGCCGAGCTGAGGCCACAGGCATTTGCTAGCATGGCTCCCTTATCGGAGTCCAGTCTTTGGATATTGACAAAACGGGGTCGAATCAGGGTTCCGTGGATTCGTGGACAGATTTTGAGGGGTCTTGCGGGGCGGCTTATCATAGGAAAGCCCCACGATGCTCCGGGGCCGGTTCCGAAGGCAGTCTTGAGTGTACAACTATGCACCTGTTTCTCTGGAGGGATTCACAACGGACGAAGGCCCATGGGTTTGGTCAGGCCACGAACGCGTCATGAGGATGAGCGGATACCACCACCGAATCACTACTAATATGTACATGCTGATAACGAGTCCGATTTCATTACACACTCTAGCGCAATTTGTCCACAGTAGTAACATTGCATATAAACATGATGGCCGTGGACCTCCCCAAAATGTGCCCCAGGATTCGGCTCTTCCACGTAGCCACTATATTTCTATCCAGCAATCACCATGCAGGTCTTTGGCAAGTCGTTCTCCCTCGAGGCAGCCGGTGCTCAGGAGGTCAAGGGCAAGAAGCTCACCCTCGATAATGATGATCTGCGACCTCTGAAGTTGGCCGACCGAACGTGGACGCACCGAACCTACTTCACCTTTTGGTTCAGCGCCGTCGCCACCGTGTCCAACTGGTATGGCGCATCGGCCGGACAGGCTCTCGGCCTGAGCATGTGGGAGTCCGTTTTCTGTGCTTTTGGCGGACAGCTGCTCATTTCCTTCATCATGGCTCTCAACGGTCGCCCAGGAGCCACATACCATATCGGATATCCAGTTGTCTGCCGTACGGCTTTTGGCGTCTACGGGGCGTGGTGGCCAACGTTCAACCGCGCAATCTCGGCCATTGTGTGGAACGGGGTCAACATGGTTCAAGGTGGGCAGTGCATCTACGTGATGCTGCACGCCATAATCCCCCAGATCGCGGATCTGCCCAACACAATGGGCTCCGGTTCTGCGCTCACGTCTGCAAGCATGATCGGGCTTGGTATATTCTGGCTCATAACTTGCTTCTTCCTCGTCATCCCGATCCCCAAGCTGCGGATCCTCGTCTACATTAAGCTGGGCGTATTTGTCGTCTCAGCTATCGCAATGGTAGCATGGACAGCGACCAAAGCGGGCGGTCTCGGCCCAGTCGTCTCTCAACCGGCTACCTCGTCTGGATCCACGCATACCTGGCTGGTTGTCCGGTTCTTCCTCCTCGGTGCAGCCAACTGCGCGACGTTTGCCTCCAATGCCGCAGACTTCCAGCGCTATGCTAAGAAGAAGAACGACGTCTTGCTCGGCAACATTTTCGGCTTCCCCGTCTCGAACCTCATTGTCGCTATCGCTGGTAACCTCGTGTGCGCGTCGAGTCAGATTATCTTCGGCACCCTCGTCTGGAATCCCATCACGTTGCTCGACATGCTCCAGACAGCCGAGTACACTCCGGCCAACCGCGCAGGATGCTTCTTCCTCGCAGCCATGTTTGCATACAGCGCGATATTCAGCAGCATTTTTGAAAACTCGCTACCAGCAGGCAACGATCTTGCGGCGCTGTTCCCCAGATATGTCACTGTCCGCAGAGGTTTCTTCATCTGTGCAGTCGTTTCTTTCGTGATCTGCCCCTGGTTCCTCTTGGTAAGTTCTTCTTCTCTTCCAGCTTTGCAGAACAACCTTAACCGTTATTTGCAGGGCTCCGCGAGCATCTTCGTCTCCTTCTTAGCCTCTTATCAAGTCTTCCTCGCTACAATAACCGGCATCCTTCTCGTCAACTACTACCTGATCGGCCGCGGCTACATCAACATCCCTGACGCATTCACGTCATCGCCAAAGGGAGACTACTATTACACCCACGGCTGGAACGTCCGTGCCTACGTCGCCTACATCGTCGGCATCATTCCCAACTTCTACGGCTTCCTCAACAACATGGGCGTGCCTGCCCCGCTGGCAATCACGCGGTTCTATTACTTTGCGTACTGGGTCGGCCTGTTCCTCTCGGGAGGCGTGTTCTGGGTGCTGTGCAGGTTCTTCCCGCCGGCCCTTGTGGAGACCGGGTGGCGCGAGCCTAAGGACTACGTCAGGGAAGAGGAGCGTGAAGAGAATCAGCACGCGTCGGGAGATTCGATTGAGGCTAGGGATGTTGAGTCTTCCCAAGGGTCAGACAGGAAAGTGACTGTGTTGGCTGCCGCGAATGAAAAGACCCTGGCTTAGTTGGGTTGTCACAACAGGAGGATGTCCATTCGTGGTTCCATTCAGAGGATAGCCTTAATAAGCAGAAGTGCATGTCAAAGATGGTCACGCAATAATCCACATATGTGACGTCTCAAGACGACAAGAACTTCGATCCGGGATTTTTGCGGGTCCCAACAAGATCTGACCCAACCACACATTATCATGGAGGTTGAGTGATCTTGGTACCAGGGGGTTTGAGCACGCAAAACTCGGGGACATCTAAAG
>JARHUK010000917.1:0-11860 GCA_031001725.1 Pseudopyricularia javanii
TCTTTAGGTAGCCTAGGATGAGTCTAGGCATGCAACGGAGAGCTTAGTCGACCTGCTTCTCGCAACCAATCCTACCCAGGAGCTCCTTCCTGTCGCTGTGTCCGGGCAGGCTGACGCCCGTCGAGGACGACGCCTGCCTCTTGACGCCTGACCGCCTGGTCCAGCCCTTGAGGTCGATGTCCTCTACGCCCACCTCCTCCTCGATCGGCTCGTTGTCGTCGTACTCCTCAGACCGCGCAAACTTGCCGCCGCTGGCGGCCATGGCGCCCTTGAGCGTGGTAGCAGAGGCGGCGGCGGTAACGACGGCCGCCTTGTCCTTCTCCGCGCCGCCGTCGGCCTCAATGTCCTCCTCCTCGTCCTCGTCGTCGCTGCGCGTGTCCTCGGCCCCCGTGCCGCGGATGACCTTGATGGCGACGCGGAAGATGGCGACGAGCCACACGAGCAGGATGGCCTGCAGGAAGAGGAGCGAGGCGAGGAAGCCCCACCGGACGGCTGAGTCGAAGCACACGAGGCTCTCGCTATCGAGCATGGGGTCCAGGAGGTAGCTCAGTCCCCTACCCGTAGGTGACGGGAAGGGGCCCTCGAGATTGTCGGTCGAGCCGCGGTAGCAGCCGGTGCCCATGATGAGGGGCGCATCGGTGTAGATGGACCAGCAGATGCGCAGGTAAGTGATGTGGCGGGCGCCGACCCAGCTGATCATAAAGAGGCCGAAGAAGACGTCGCAGGCGTTGTGGAAGCCCATGTATTTGAGGAGTTTGGCGGACTGGTTAGAGGAATATGAATGTTAGTGGCGGCCAAGATATTTAAATGTGGTTGATGCCAACTCACTGAAAACACAATATCGACACCGTCCATCAACACGAGGATCAAGTTGCCCACGCGCGTGTGGCCGTAGCGGTACGAGGTCGTGATGAGCACAATGGTTATAACGTGGTGGGCAAACATCTGCCAGTGGTCTTTCCTGCGCTCCTCGATGTTGATGACCAGGATCTGCTGGAACCAAAAGGCGAGCTGGGCGAGCATGTAGACGCGCATCACGCCGCTGACCTCCCTGTTGGGCCAGCTGGTCCAGAGGTTATGCAAATTCATGTAATATTCCGAGTTGCAGTAAATGTACTGGGAGGAGGACAAGCGTGTTAGCAAATCTGCTGTCGTGTCCCTGATAGTGCACATAGAGTAGACTCACCATTCCCAACGGCCAGAAAACGGCATAGTATATGACAAGATAGCCCTGCTCGCTGAAACGGTCCAGGGTTTTCCTCTTGTTGATACCCCACCACTTTGCAAACGGCACGAGCAGGTAATCCATGGTGCCGGCCCTCAGCGCGGTGAATATCGTCATGTAGAAGAGGATCTGGTAGGCGTCGTCCTTGCCGATGCCGTAGTCGCCGGTCCGGGGGTTGTGGTAGGAGTTGGACCAGAACTTGGTGGTGTATTTGTGGCTCTTGGGGAAGAAGACGTGGGTGAGGCCGAGAAGAGCGAGGAGGTTTATGGACAGGCCTGTTGGGCGGGGAGATACTGTTAGCTTGTTGCAGAGAGGCCAATGCGGATTCACCAGCTTTCATTGGGAGCTACACATACCGATCTGGTGCTTGACGCACCATGATGTGAAGCCAGACAAAGCGACCTCGTCCTTCCGCTTCGTTTGGCGCTGGGCGTAGGGGGGCCTGGCCGGAGCCGATGCCCTCTTGAGCGCGGGGGCGCTTCCCTTGAGATTTGACATAGTTGCGAAGCCTTGCGAGTATATGCTTATGGTGTTTAACGGGATGGCCCGTCGTGGTGGGCTGGGGGTGGCGCGAAGAAAAAACACAGACCGTCGACGAAGGACGGGTCTAGTGTGCTGTGTGGGCGCAAAAATAAAAATTTATCAAGGTTCCCTTCTGCAGCGCTAGCCTTGGGAAATCTTCAACCTCGTCTGAACACGTGGATAAGGCCTAATTAGGTCTTTTGTGCTGGTTTTGGTTTATTTTTTTCTTGTGCCTGGTACGGGTTGCCGCCGTGCAGAAGCTGTCTTGTGTCGGCCGAAGCGCCGTGGGTGCGGCTAGCGAGTGACACGGCGCGGATTTGTTGAGGGCCGTTACCGCGACCGTGGGGTGGAGGTTTCTGGCAGGTGTCGGAGCTTAGTGACGAGCTTAGGAGAACGAGACTAATAGTTGCTTTATAGGCCGTTGCTTGTAAAAAAAAGAGAGACGACAAACAAACGTTCTACACACAAGAACGAGATGCTCAGCCGCAAGACCTGTCAAAAGAACAAGAAGCAACACAGCAAGACTGGAACCTTGCTGGAGGGTTGAGAGAGAGCAGCGAGGGTCCCGTTAAGGCAGCTAACATTGTTTTTTTTTCCTCTCATATGGCGAAATTGGCTGGGTCTTGGGAAATCTCCCTTTCGAGAAAAGGGGACCTGGACCCGAACCGACCTGGGCTCTGGCGAAATTCGAATTCAAGTGGGGTCTTTGCGGAGCGCGTCGGGGCGGTGAGCAAGGCCTTCTCCAGCAGGACGCAACCCGCCAGCAGGTAAAAAATGTGGTCTGTCTGTTCTTTGTGTGGTGTTGTTCACTTTCTCCAATGGCGGGGGAAAAGGGGTTTTTGACAGGGGATCCATATCCTAGTTTGATAATGTCCCTCTCATGATTTGATGTTGATTTGCGTGGTGGTATTACGGGGGGTTCTCCTGCCTTTTGGTGGTGGTGATGCTGGCTGATGTTTGTTTGTCTGTATTGTAACGAGAGGAACAGCAGCCACCATGTAATTTGGCCCGATAGCTTCAGATGAAGCACGACTCAACCCTCAACATCTCGCCCTGCTATCTCGAATCTCTAGCGACGAGCTGCGGGTATTCAGAGTTGCGGGATCGTCCTACGCGCAGGGATCAACCACCGACGAGACAAGTGAAGCGGGGAGGTAAACTGGGCATAGAAAAAGTCATTGCAACTCCCGCCACCACTAACAACTCGTCGACTCGTCGCCTCTGCAAACCGTCACTGACACGGTCGCCAATCAGTTAATGTCAGTGGTCAATCCTACCGAATAGTCTGGAAGGATGGGGCCTGCGATGGCGGCTGCGATGCTACTCGGTGCGAGTTGTGCGTTGCATACAAAGTCGCTGGGGAATGTCACACTGGTTGCATGCACACCTATAGTAAACTTGGTTGATACTTGGCCATAATGGAACCAATTGACGGTCAGCCTCAGACACTAGTATTGAATCCAGTGTCCTGATACCCTCTCGAGCCTCTCTATTCATCAAATGAACCGACTACTTTGCAAGCTGCCAAGCTATCATTTTGCTCTCAACCCCTTTATCACACAGTTAGAGGTCAATCCAACAGGCATTTAAAAGCGGGTCCAGGACGGGGGCTCATGCAAGGGTCTTAACCCTCGCGTATAGCGCAAGACGTATCCTTAATTAGCGACCGGCACATCTCACCTGCGGGACCAAATCAAGATACGCTTGGAAAGGTTTGTGCCTGGAGATACCATCGCAACTAGGGCCTTGGTGGTTTTTTCCAATTTCGGCCCAACAAATATGACCTGCGGCTTTAGATTCCGGTTGGAGCCAATCTCACGATTTTATTGCACCTTATTCGTACACATGAGAGAGTTTACTGTAGCTTCAGGCCTTTAGAACCCTCCAAGCCCCAGGATGTTTGCTCTCTTGTCACAATTCCCATACTTACATATTTGCCGTCTTGCCGACAGGCGCAATGGCGCCTTTTGGCCATTGCTTCTGCCATGCAACGGCAACGATGCACGCTTCTCCCGCCAATACCACCGAAGCTTTTTAACGCCATGCTTCGAGGCTGAAAATCCCCTTCTTGGCCTGTGGCGCAGTAGATGTGGCTCGGGCCCGGTGCACGTGCTCACGTCCCATCTTCTCCACATCACGTGTACCGGTGGAGCAAAGAAGGACGGCTCTTGCGCGCCTGAACTGTCCCGAATGGGGTGACGCCAACCATTTGTGGGGTCATCTGACGACCTTAGACACTTCCACAAGCTTCCTCGCCGCCCAAAGGTAGTGTTGACGTCGTATACCTAGAAATACATAGTGCTCAAGATCGACTGAATAAACAAACAACTTCAAATCTCTATCCTTCGATCTCCCGATTCCTCGAGTTTCACTGTGCACATCAACACCTTCAGACCATCATGGCCGCAAACGCCAAGTACACGGCCGCTCCGACGCAGGACCCGGACGACCACTTCGACTACACCTCGGCGCCCCCCTCGTACCAGGCGACCGGCTCCTCCAGTCAGCCCTCAGACGCCGAACGCCTCTTCGCCGGCGCTCCACGATCCAGCGAGGACAATGTCCCTGACGACTTCAAGTTCGGCGGCAACGTCGCCGAGGCCACCGTCGAGATCCGCCACCAGTTCATCCGCAAGGTCTATGCCATCCTGACCGTCCAGCTGCTCATCACAGGCGCCGTCAGCTCCCTCGGCTTCGTGAGCGACTCGTACCGGGACTGGACGCGGGCCCACCCCAGCGTCCTTTGGCTCTCTGTACGTCATCCCCCGCCGCACTCTCTATACCCGGTTTCCCGCTAGCAGCTAACGCAAATGACACCACTCTGCAGCTCTTCGGCGCCATGGGCATGATGATGCTCACCTACTGGAAGCGCAAGTCCTACCCGACCAACCTCCTCTTCCTCGGCGGCTTCACCCTGCTCGAGGCCTACACCATCTCGGTCATCGTGACCTTCTACAAGTCCTCGGTCGTGCTCAACGCTGTGCTCCTGACGGGCGGCATCTTTGTCTTCCTGACCGCCTTTGCGTTCCAGACAAAGTACGACTTCACCTCATGGATGCCCTACCTCTTCGGCGCCCTGTGGGGCCTGGTGCTATTCGGCTTTGTCGCCATGTTCCTGCCCTACAGCTCCACGACCGAGCTTGTGTACGGCGGGCTGGCGGCGCTCGTGTTCAGCGGGTACATCCTCGTCGACACGCAGCTCGTCATGCGGAAGCACCACGTCGAGGAGGAGATCGCGGCCGCAATCAGCCTGTACCTCGACATCATCAACCTGTTCCTCGCCATCCTGCGCATCCTCAACAGCCAGCAGCAGAACTGAGGTGATATAGGGGTGCAGGGGCTATTGGATGGTGAGGTGTTTGTGTTGGGATTGGTTCTTGATATGGGAGGAATACCAGGGTTTCTTTGACTGCGTAACTATATGTAATTCTGGGGCGTTTTTGTTTTCTTTGCTTTGATATTCCCATGGCTGTAGGATACTGAGGGTATCAGTACCATGGACTGAAGCCGAATTTTTTATGGGTATGGCCGCAATGGCAAAGATTGGAACCTAGTAAATACGACTGGCGTTTTGTTACTGTTGTTCCCTCGGCAGCTCGACAAGCCTGCTCCATCAGTAGCCTATGCTGGTGTAGCCTTGATTATGTATTCTGTCCGGTAAGTTACTGGAATGGAGAATCTATTGACCCCGTTGCTGCTGCTTCACTTTTGCAACCAAACTGCTTATAATGGGTGTCTGTTGTGTACTGTATTGCTGCGCATAGATACGTAGTGAATAGAAAGACCCGAAATTGCAGAAAGGTAAATGATGCGGAAAGCCCGCCTAGTACATGAATCGCTGCGTGATTGTTTCAACCGATGACACGTCTCTACGAGAGAGACAACACAAATAACCAGATAAACAGGGAGAATACCCACCCACTTCTCAAGCAGTCCACCATCCGGACTCCTGATCTTGAGGAGGGGGGAAGAACATATGCGGTCCCTATATCTGCGTCATGAACCGCTTCCAGCCAGACTTGACGAGACTCCGCTCCCCCGTTGGCTCGGTGACGAGCTGGAACCTCTCCCAGCGTGCGTCGTCGCCGGCCCCGATAACGATGATCTCGTTCTCGGTCGGCCAGCCGATCTCGCCCTTGTTCGGCTTGACAGTCACCGAGTACTCGCTATCCTTGGCTGGGGACGACAGCGGCTGCCCGTTACCCGAAGCCCGAATGTTTCTGGAGCTCCCGGACAGGTCTTCGCCGCCGCTTCCGCCACCTGCAACGACCGTGGGTGTGGATGAGTCATCCGCCGAGGCGAAAGTTGTCTGTGCGAACGAGGTAACATCTCGAAAGTAGCGGGGCATCAGCGGCAGTTGGCCGAGGATGCCCCAGCGTGCGGACGACGACGTGCTTGGGCCTGCGGCGCCTTCGCCGTTGGCCGCTGATCCGGGTCTTTGAGTTGTCGTCTTGGTGATGATGTCGCTGTCTGAAAAGCCAACCCCCGCACCATCCTTCCTGCCCGTCCCGCCACCGGCGTTGGAATTTGCGGTCTCGCCCCCGCTCTTGGTGACCGGGACGTCGTATAGGTGTAGCGTGCCCTTGTCAGACGTGCATGCTAGCATGGTCCCCGAGGGGCTGAAGCGCAGCGAAAAGACCCTGGCGGGATCCAGACCCCTCCGCAACTCGATGATCCGGGCGCCGGTGGACACGGAAAACACGCGCAGCAAAGTCCCTTTCTCGCTGGCGGTGGCGACCAGCCTCCCGTCGGCGCTGAACCGGATGGCCGCCAGGGTGGAAGAGTGGACCGGGATGATCCGGACGTCGTCGGTCGCAAAGTTGACCAGCTGGATCTGGCCGGGCGTCCTGCCGGGGAAGGCGAGCAGGTCCCCGGACGTCGACATGTCGGCCAACCCCTGTAGGTTGTCGGCCGTCTCGTACGACGTTATGAGGTCGGGCTTCTGGTCGAACTTGTAGACGCGCACGCTGCTCTTTAGCACAACCACAATCCGTTGCATGGACAGCTGGACGCCCCGGATGGGCAGGAGGGTGCTGATCTCGAGGAAGACCTTGTTGGCCTGCACGTTCCAGAGGATGAGCTTGTTGGGGGCCCATCGGGCGGGCTGGCCGCCGCCGACGAGGCCGATGACGTTGCTAACACCCCTCATGCTGGCGATGCCAACCCCGGATTTCAGATCTGGTTGATTACGGGTTTTCAGCATGAGTGTCGTTTTTTTACAGGTGGCGCATGTTACATACCGGCCGTGGTCCTCATTACGCAATCTTGACTCATAAAGACTGCGTATCCGTAGGTCAACCCAACCACAAAGCAGGTGGAATCATTGTTGAAAGAAGCCGACAGCGTTGTCCGGGTGGCGGGACCCTCGATGGCCGGTCGTGTGTTCATATCGACAGACTTGCGCTTGTTGTTTCCTGGGGACGTGGTTGAACCAGGGACACACGGCGAGGGACCAGAAGAATGGGCAGAGACGAGAACCGACGAATCAGGCTACCTATCAAACCAACATCTGGTCTGTTCTGGGCAAGGCAGGTATAAAACGGGAATGAATATGCAGGTAATCAAAGCCAAGACCCGACGCACACCCGGGTTGTGGATCGTGGGCTGCACGGCCGGCCGGCGGTGATTCCAGTGTGGAGACGTTCGGAGGCGGCGACAGAGCGGAGTTGCCGACACGGACTAGCGGGGCTAGTGTTTGTGGAGGGCGAGCCGGTCAACGGAAGAGTAGAAGGAATGGGGGGAAGATTGTGTAAGATATGGAGATGTTCAACAGCTGGAGGATAGAAAATAGATGAAGCTCAACGGCTGTTCTGTTTAAACGTGACGACCAGCCAAGGTCCAGCGTGACCAAACGTGACTGGCTGCCTGGAACAAATGGTATGCAGGTTGTTTGAGCCAAAGCAGCATGGTTAGAGGGAGCCGGGCTTAGAGTTTGCTATCAATTGCAGCGGGTCAATGCTGGGGATAAGTTGAAGGAAGTATTTTTTTTAGTTTGGTACGGTGGCCCATGTAGGTTACTGTTGTCTGTTGTCTGTTTGAAGATGGAATACAGGACGATGTATTAAAAGGCCCTTTTTCCATCCAGTCTTTATGGTATTAATTGGATGGATGACAATTATGCTCCCAGGCAGGGTACAGGTACCTCCAGCAAATTAATACTGACCGATTATATTCGAACAACAAGGCGGTAAGGCCAGCTGGTCAATATCCCCAGGCAGGCGCCACCAGCTGCCAGCCCCCCCTTGCAGCTAGCGTGCAGATCCAGTGCAGCGGTTGGCATTCCGTATCTCCAGCGCAAAGGCCCCCTGAATTTCTTTTCTAGCACTGGCCCAATATGCTGAGGAGTTCCCCAACGCAATTGGCCAGAAAGCAAATTTAGACCCACTAAATACTTGGGCGGGCCTGTCCCTGCCTCCGACTGGTGTCTCCTGCCTGCCGCTGCAACAAATTGTGAAATTGCACTTGGCTTGATTTGATTTGGTTCGGGTTGGACATGGACTACCACTGCCAGTGCCGCCCCCGTCAAGGTCAACACTTTAGCGGGCCACACCTCCTTTGTCGAACCCTTAATTCCCATCTGTCGACTCGGCTTCAACTCGACGACAGCCAGACCGCAATCCCAACTCTTCGTCCAGTCCAGTCCAGTCCAATCCATACCGCCATTTTCGAGACAACTGCCCTCGCGCATCGATAGCAACAAACCCTTTACCACAAGAGTCTGTATATGTCATTTCCCGGCGTACGTTCATCCACTGCATCCCCCCCAGACCGACCCAGGCTCCCCCATATCCTCCTCTCCGACCACCGACTCCCCGTCGAAAACATCGACAACATCCCAACAACAAACAACATAGAGCCAATTGCACGCGTCACCACGCTCCTGATCGTCCAACTGCTAACGTTGACCCTCCTGCCCACCCACAGAAGATGATGCGCCGTAAGAAGAACGTGAAGAAGGGGATCCAGTTCTGCCTGATGGTCTGTGGAGCATCGGGAACTGGTGAGTACAACCATTACAATTCCCTATACTGTGCATGACCACAAGGTGCGGTTCATCATGCTGACGCCGCTGGCAAATCAGGCAGGACCACGTTCGTCAACACCCTCTGCGGCAAGACTGTTCTCGACCACAAGGACTCGGATGACCCGACCTCTGCCCACGTCGAGGAGGGAGTCAAGATCAAGGACATCACTGTCGGTGAGTTCACCCAGACTGTCACACAGCCAGTGTTTTTGCTAACACCGTCGCAGAGCTCGAGCTTGACGAGGATGGAACACGAATCTCTTTGACCGTCGTCGACACACCCGGCTTCGGCGACCAAGTAGACAACGAGGCCAGGTCAGTTTTCACACCGGCCTAAGTCAAAACACATTACATGCTAACAAACTCGATTCGCAGCTTTTCCGAGATCGTTGGGTACCTCGAGAGGGAGTACGACAACATTCTGGCAGAGGAGTCCCGTATCAAGCGTAACCCTAGGTTCAGAGACAACCGCGTTCACGCTCTGCTCTACTTTATCACACCAACTGGCCATGGGTAGGTTTTCGTTAGGCTGGCACCATCTCAGAAACAAGCTAACGTCTGTGCAGTCTCCGTGAGCTCGACATCGAACTGATGAAGCGCCTGGCACCGCGTGTCAACGTCATCCCCGTCATTGGCCGCGCCGATTCCCTTACGCCCGCAGAGCTCGCCGAGTCCAAGAAGCTGGTCATGGAGGACATTGAGCACTACCGGATCCCCGTTTACAACTTCCCCTACGACATTGAGGAGGATGACGAGGATACGGTCGAGGAGAACGCCGAGCTCCGTGGCCTGATGCCCTTCGCTATCGTCGGATCCGAGGACATCATCGAGATTGGTGGTCGCAAGGTTCGCGCACGCCAATACCCATGGGGCGTGGTCGAGGTCGACAACCCTCGCCACTCGGACTTCCTCGCCATCCGCTCTGCACTGCTCCACAGCCACTTGGCTGATCTGAAGGAGATCACCCACGACTTCCTCTATGAGAACTACCGTACCGAGGCGCTCAGCAGGAGTGTCGATGGTGGTGGAGTGTACGTCATATTACCCTGCGACCAACCCGGTTTTCTGATCACATGCTAACTGAAACCCTACAGCGACTCGTCTATGAAGCCCGAGGACCTGGCCTCACAGTCGGTCCGTCTCAAGGAGGAACAGCTCCGTCGCGAGGAGGAGAAGCTTCGCGAGATCGAGATCAAGGTGCAGCGCGAGATCAACGAGAAACGCCAAGAGCTCTTGGCGCGCGAGTCTCAGCTGCGCGAGATAGAGGCTCGCATGCAACGCGAAGCCGCTGCCGCTGCCGGGGCACGAGATGCCGAGGCAAACGGAGACGACGGCAACTAGAAGACGCCATCCACAAGTGCCTTTCCCCTTCCGCCGATTAGTTCGCCGAAATTTGGCGCCATCGAAGCGATGTGATTTGGCTCGTCTTCGAATGCGCACCGGGTTTATAGGGCGGCGACATTTTGGCCGGACGGGTAGAGTTTTGTTATCACTATGAGATGGGTAATGTTTTTCTGCGATTTACCGGCAAAGACGGACAAAACGGGGACGTCGGGACGTGGATCAGGACCATATTTTCATGCACGGCCTTGTCGCTACAGCTCTTGTAGGACGAGATGTGTGGCTTCTTTTATACCCCGGGGTCTGGAGGTAAGGGGATTGATTGCAAGGTGTGTGGAGGCAGAGTAAGGCTCAACAGCTTGGACGCTTCCACTCTCCTTGAAAGTCCTCACGTTACCTCCTCTCCACCCAGTCTTTGACGAATGCCTCTGTTCCGACAACAGCACTTGCGTGTTATGGTTTCTGTTCTTGACTTCAACCACACTTTTCAGAACACCTTTGTTCTATTTTTCGATTAGCTTCTTTCTACCAAATTTCTAATGCAGATATCCACAATGACTTTTTTGTGTAGGGAACATTCACTGGCTGCTGATTGTGGTATATAGCATCAAGTGTGAAGCGTGCTATTCCGCAGGGGGTTTAATGCCAAGCATAAGGGTATCGATATACAAGTTTTGTTCATAGTATCATGATCTTTCCCTTGGCGACCTACTCCGAGGCCTCTCCTTCCGACGATCATCTTCGGTAAGGCTATCGCGTCGCCGCCGATGCCGCTCCCGGTCTTCCCCTTCTATATTCCTGTCCCGACCACCATCCCGGTCCTCACGCCTACTCCGGCGATGCCTATCGTCGTCCCGTTCCCGCCTCTTGTCCCTCGAGTGCTCCCGTCGCCTGTCAGTTCGGTGTCCGTCCCTGTCGTCATCCCGGTGCCTCCTCTCCCGCGACCGGCTCTCGTCCCGCCGTTTCCGCCGCTTAGAATCCCCAGCGGCCTCGTCGTCGCTCTCATCTCTGTGCCTCCGCGATGACCGGTGGTGGTTGTGGTGGTGTCGCGATGACCTGCTGGAATCCTTGTCCTTCCTCCTGCTACTGCTGCTGCTCTTCTTCTCGGCCCGCGCGAGCGCCTCCTCGACCTCCTTCTTCTTCTCCTCGACCAGGAACTCCTTCATGGGGTCGTCGTCGTCGTGCTCCAACAGCAGCTTCTGCAGCTCCTGCTCCTCCTTGAGTAGGGGCCTCCTTGCCTTGCCTCGCCCATCCTCCTCATCCTCGTCGTCGTCGTCCTCCTCCTCGACGGCCTTGCCCTCCCGCCGCATCAGATCCTCCCATCCCACGCGGAACTCGTCGTCGTCCTCGTCGTCGCGGCCCTTGTAGCGCGCGTGGTCGACGCGCACGAGCCTCCCTGCGCCGCCGATCTCTGCGCCGCCCAGGTTGTCGACGGCCAGGTCGGTGCTTCGCTGGTCCTCGTACTTGAGCCAGCCGAAGCCTTTGCTCTTGCCCGTCTCCTTGTCGCGCACCAGCTTGAGGAAGGTGGGCTCGCCGTACTGGCTGAATATGGTGATGATGTCGCCCTCTGTCAGCTCGTAGGGGAGGCCGCCAAAGTAGACGAAGGCGGTGTCGCGGTAGTCTGCATGCCAGGAGGCTTCGGGGGGGCTGTGGGGGTTCGGAGGGCGGAGGAGGGAATGGTTAGTTTTTTTTTTTTTGGTGAGGTTAGATGGGATGCTGGGGATGGGGGTTGCTTACATTCCCTGCTC
>JARHUK010000920.1:0-20426 GCA_031001725.1 Pseudopyricularia javanii
ATATAGGCACGGATGGCAAGGTAGCCCCATGAGGGAGGCAGGGCCTACATATGCGGTGCATGCACGTTAGGAGCTGTTCTATTCGGATCTTTACGTAAATTAGGGGCGAGGAACCATGATGAAAAGAAAGGACAAGGAGAAAAAAAAGGGTTCAGAAGTCTAGGCCCCCTTGGCGAACTGCCCATGGGAAACCGGTGTGTTTTGCTACCCAGACGTCGTATGACACGACATGCAAGTACACCGCATATTCGGGAGAATACCCAAGGTAAGGGGAGGTGAACAGGTCGGAAATCGGGAGTGATCGGGAGATAGATAAAAAGAAGAAAGTTGTTGGGGGGATGCAAGATTGTGGAGAGGGAGGCACGCGACACCTGCACGGATGGTTGGGGACTGGGGATCTAGAAGTAGACCAAGGTACTGCAGTACAGTAGCTAGTACATAGTAGAAGAAAAAAAAAGCTTTAATAAAAGCAGTAGAAGCTTTCATCCGTTGTTGGTTTGGGTGCCTCCGCTCAGACTTTCAGCTCACCTCGGTCCCCTTTGGAGTGGATGCATAAAGCGAAGAAGCTGCACTGCACATCAGTGCGGGGTTGTGGTTTTCGCTGGCAGGGGTTGCCTTGGCACGGCTTGAACCAAGTCCCAGTGGACAACAGCCACAAGCCTGAGCCATAGTTTGTGGCTCTTGTCTTGACGCTCGTGGCTTTCTTTCTTGCTGTCCCTGGATGCATGTATAACGAGGTGGAAGTACATTTATCGTCTCGTCCTTGGTGTAATTGCATTACTTTGTAGTCCCCGCGCACATCGGATCACCATCATCATCAATAAATAACTGCGCTGCAAACGGGCCCCCTTCAACCATTTGGCCAAGTAGGTAATTATCTCGTCCCAGTGTGCAATGGCTTGGGCCTGGTTTGATAGGTACAGTATTTAGGTAGGTTATGTACAACACTGGCGATACAGCATGCCAACAGCCACTCGTTTAGACGTCGTGGCTGTTGACGCAAGCCCGGCAATGGCAGGCGTCCTAACTGGTGCCGTGTTTGGTCGATTCCAACTAAAAGCCAAAAGGTGCGGCTGCTGCTGCCTGGATACGGTAGTCGGGGCAGGCTACCAATAGGCATGTCTGCCGGTACGGTCCAGGTCCAGTCAGCTCACCAAACACTGGCACGATCCCGAGCCTCAATCGCACCTGACAACCTAAAACAAGCTCTGAGCATCATCCATCTAGTAACATTGTCTTTACTTTGACTGCTTGCTTTGAGTCATCCCGTGCCAACATCATCATCAAAATATCACTACACGAGACACACACAAAAAAAGGGGGACAACATCATACCCCTACTAACTACAATCTCGCCGGCGAGCCTTACCGATGTACCCCCGCCCAGCCTAAAGTTGATTGATTGCCCGATCAAACCAGGCAACCATTGCGGCTCCGGCACTTTCTAGGCGCTACCAGCCAAACTACATGTTTGGGGACGCCCAGTGAAGTAATCGTCTGTGTAGTGTCACTCTGTCATCACCTACATCCATTTATGGTCTTTTAAAACCAAAGTCAAGAAGCCTTTTATCCCGTGACTACTTTATCCAGCATCTGGAATTCAGTTCAGCTTGGAATTTGGTTGTCCAACGGCAGTCAAACCTTGGATCTACCAAGAGACGGACTCTCTGTCACTATGGCGGCAGCGACAGATACCACCGTCAACATGGTCAATTTCCCAGAAGATCCTTTAGGAGATGAAGGCCCTGAATCGCCCGACGCCGTCCAACCAGCCTCGCAGGATGATCCATCCAGCAATGTCGCCCCCTCTGAGCTCTTGAACCCTACGTCTCCACCGCTTCCAAGTCGCCTCGACCTCGCCGTGCAGTATCTGCTCCCTGAAAACACCAGCTCAAAGGCTCAACTGGACGCCAAGACGCTTCATGATATGGACTGCAAGTATGTCCAGACTGTGACAGGCGAAATGGTCACAGGCGATACCATCATCGTCATCAACGTGCCCAGGGGCCACATCCCCAACCGGTCCTGCGCCGGCTCCTTCCACCCGCATCAGTATCGCATTATGATGCCATCGGAAAAGCTCAGGAACTGTGGCTTTGGTCTTTTCCCCAGGCTGCTCGACGACACAAAATATCAGACCAAGACCCTGCGCCGCTTTGCAGCCAAGCAAAAAGTGCCCACAGGCGTCAGGTACATTCTTGATCTTGGCCCTTCCACGGACGAGGACCTCCAGTCAACCCACCTGGAAACGCTCAGTCTGTCAAAAGGCTTGATCCGCTGGTACAGGACTGCAGAAGTCCCACCGAATGTCGCCGGGGATCTCGTTGCCGGCCACGACGACTGCTGCGTATGCGCTGATATTCCCGACGAGGAGCCTGCACAGGAAGCCAAGAACGAGCATACCAAGAGCGAGCAATCCAGGGGCAGTATTTGGGACTCCGCTGCCTTGTATCCCGCTTACAGAAACATCGAAGACTACTGCGAGGCACGACATGCCGCCACCGTGGTCCGATTCTTCCGCGCAATGGCCGGCGTTCCTGGCAGTCGGTTGCTGTTGGACTCCGCCCCGAGGGTTTTCTCCATCTCGGGGCTGGCAAAGCTATTCGAGCTGAGTCTGTGCGAACAGAGCGCTTGGCTGAGGAATGAGATCCTCTGCTGGTTCATTGCCGATGGAAACAGCCGAATCATGGAGATT
Organism: Pseudopyricularia javanii; assembly: GCA_031001725.1. Classification (NCBI taxonomy): domain Eukaryota; kingdom Fungi; phylum Ascomycota; class Sordariomycetes; order Magnaporthales; family Pyriculariaceae; genus Pseudopyricularia; species Pseudopyricularia javanii. Next base: position 2,696 of record JARHUK010000920.1, read on the forward strand.
CTCACCGAGGACTCGATCGTCATGGCATACAATCTGAAGATATCCAAGGTCGCGCGTGCCGCTTATCGGATTCTTGTCAGCGAGCATGCACTCCAACTCGAATCCGGTCTCCCTGCGCAGCATGGTGGACACCATTTTTCCGTCTTTGGACGTCCGCTCGGAGACGTCAATGACGATGCGATCCAGACCGCAATTGAGCACGGTGGCCAGGCCCTGGTCGAGCGTGTTCACGGAGTTTTGGAGCATCTACAGTCAGACTACGTACTGCACTGGCTCGGGATGCCGGAGTGGCGTAGGCTGGAGACCTTGGTTCAAGCCATGGAGAAATACTCGGGCACTTCGATCAGCTCAACCCTCCGTCTCAGGCTGGAGGCTGTCCAAGAGGCCTACGCTGCTCTGAAGCTTGCGCTTACTAAGATAATTAGCTGTCAACTGGTCGATGCTCTCAATATCAACAAGCTAGGCACCTCCATCGACCAATACATCGCGAACATGAGCCATTTTGCGCACTATGGTCGTGCCTTCGGGTTCATTGAAGTTTGGCGAGATCTCAACAATCGACAGAGGTACCTGACTGGTGTTTTCTGGGACAACCTGGAAAGGAGGTGGCCGTTTGACATCTGTGCCATTCCCCAGCGTTGGAGGCTTGGAACGATTGCTAAGCGACTGGAATCAGCCCTGCTGGATTGGCACTGCGAAATCGACGCCGCAGAAGGTCCGCCACGGCATCCAGGGTCGCAGCTGGACATCGAGTTGCTCGTTAGAGAGCTCGGCGGCGCGATGCAGTTCAAGGTGTGGAGACCTATGAAAGGAATGTGGTCCAGCACCACAAGCACGGCCGAGAGCTCCGAGCTACAGCTCCTCACAATGTCATCGCACCTGCTCCTGGGCCTGGACGAGGACGAGATGCGCTTCCTGCCCCTCTGGGCCGACGGCCTGAACGACGAGTCTGGGGGCGTCTACACCAGCACAATCCCGCCCGACATGTCAGGCATGGCGCCCATCAGGCCGGGGCCCGGCTACACGACCGGCAACAGCAGGGCCACCGAGGCGACTGACTCGACCATTGGCGACCTCAATCTCGACAACCTAGGCATCCGGAGCATCGCCACCATGACCGAGACCAACGCCGCAGGCCGAGCCACCTGTTCGACCGTCGCCTGCTCCCAGGTCGGCGGTCTCCAGGACGAAGAATATCAGCAGGCGCGGTATGCCTTCCCTGCGGACCACCAACCAGTGGCCGCGGGAGTCTTTGATCTAGTTGACTCGATGGACTCGGACTTTGCAGATGACGACTTTGACATGGAGTCGAGGTCGACCGCTCGCAACACGCCGACGATGTCTGTGGCTGATACCGATGCAGGCACAGACATTGGTACCGATACCGACAGCCGAACCTCTGACTGGGTCTTGACCTGATGTTGAAGTGGCATCAATTGGTGTTATGCTGCCACCATGAGTTTATGATGATCACGAGTTTATTTTTCTTAAATCTTTTTTTTACCGTTGACTTTTGTTGGGCAAACGTCTTTGGTTTTGTTCTGTTGTAGACGCCCGTATTTTCAGGGCACAGATCGCGGACATGAGGATAGTGCGTGGAGTTGTTGGCCTTGTCTTGTTCATTTGCTCTACGACCTCACCTATACCAGCTTTTTTACTTGCCTATTTTGGGGGCATATGCTTTCCCACCTTTCCATGGATCTCAATCAAGCAGACTACTCGTCGATTGTCCATGAGCACATTTTTAGTGTAGCCAAACGGCATCTTTGATGCAGTGTAAATCTACGCACATAGGTGAACTGCGGCCATCTGGAAACCGGGGTCGTACATTTTGAAATGGGTATCATGTAACGAATAATGAAAAAAAATTAAACCTAGGCCATCGTATCTTGACAACAATCGTCCTCGCAGATGCGAATCGAAACCTAACCCCTGTTGAGGGTGTTTCCAGACCCGCGGGGGTTCGCCTCGGTGAACTCATCCCACTGCCGGGCCTTGTACGTCGCGGCATCCGCCTTCTCCTCGTCGTCCTCGTCCGGCTCGGGTATACGACCGCTGGCCTCCCCACCGCCCTCGATGATGCCTCCCCGCCGCCGCTCCTCCTCCAGGTACTCGTCTATGCTCATCGTGGGCAGGTTGTGGCCGGGCCGGAACACGCCCTTGGCCATCTCGGCGCGGTTGCCGACGATGGTGAAGGGCTGCAGCGGCTTGCCGGCCTTGTTGAGCAGGGGCCCTCCGAGGGCGGACTGCAGGCGGCGCAGCGGCTGGTCGAGCCTCGCGGCCTCGTTGGCGTCGTCGTGCGCCGCGCGCCGCCGCCTCTCATCCTCGGCCACAGTCGTCTCCGTCGCCACGAGCGGGTCCGGCGCCTGAGCCAGCACCTCGCGCTCGCGGTTGATGCTCTCCAGCGCCTGTAGGGCCTCGTCGGCCGCCAGCTCGAGCTGCGTGAGGTGGATGGGCCGGGCGTGCTCCTCGGCCACGTCGTCGCGGTCTGCGCCGCCGTCGTCGTCCCCGTCTTTTTGTTGCTGCTTCTGCTGCTCCAACGCCTTGCGCGACCTGCTGTTCAGGGCGGCCAGCTTTGCGCGCAGCTCCTTCTCCCGCCGGAACGCGGCGATCTTGGAGTCGCGGCGCCGGGCCGGGTCCGAGGGCAGGGTGGAGAACATGTCAGGCGCGTCGTCGTACTCGCGCAGCATCTTGGCCTGGGCCTGCGTGAGGGCCTCGTAGCCGTCCAGCCGGTGTAGGAAGCGCTCGTAGCAGGCGCGGCTCTCGTCCAGCACAGCGAGGCGCGCCCGCGGCGTCGTCGTGGCCTGCTTCTGCAGCAGGCCGGCGAGGTGGTGGTCCAGCAGCAGGTAGGGGATGTGGTCGGTCCGCAGGTCCTCGAGGGTCTCGTTGGGGCTGAAGATGGAGGTGGCCGAGGCGCGCGAGAGGCACTCGCGGTGGCCGGCGATGGCCGAGGCCAGGGCGTCGCGCTTCTCCGGGGACTGGGCCTCGAAGCTGCCCTCCAGGGCGAGGCGGGCGGCTTCTGCCTCGCGGTAGCATTCGGCTAAGGACCGGGGTTGGCGGTCTTGGGGCTGTTGGTCTTGCTCCATGTTTCTGGGGGAAAGGGAGGACCGCGGGGTAGGGTGGGAGTGATCCGGTTGGTCCGGGTGGGTGCGGTGAATGCGGCGCGTCAATGGCAGTGGTGAGATCTGGATCGGTATGGTGGTTTGATGAGGGGTAACGTGCTTGTCGTAGATTGTAATGTCTTTGTTCTGTGTCCGATTAAAAGGGCAGAATCGCGATGGGTGAGGTAGTTGCTATAGGTGGTTGTATTTTGTGTTTCTATGGCGGGGCAGCATCTCTGAGCTCACCCTTGTCTGGTCCCATAAAACCAGCTAGTGGCGTAGACGATTGGTGGGTTTCACTCCACTCATTGCCAGCAACAGCATTGTTTACAATTGTCTTTTAACCCATTGTTCGTTCTGCCAGCAATGACCAAATCACCTTTCACTGGGGTTTCCAGCCATCAAGATGTTGTTTTATCCTCTCTGTTGTGGAGAAAACATTGACTTTTTCAAGCTGGGGAGACCCAAGCCCAGTAGTTGAATTGTTCAGCTGCGTGTAGAACTCGTAAGATGAAAAGAGGCGTGGGTGTCTAGTTGTAGCCGCCCCGTCAATAACAGACATGCTTGACAGCCTGAAGAGTTGTCATGTTCTCCCTTATTCGTCGTGGTTGTTGGGCAAATGTGCGAGCAAGCAAACTTTTCTTGGCTACCAGAGTACAGTACCTGCTTTCCTCATCTGGAAACAATTCCCAACAGCCAACAAACCGAACGGGGAACCAAAAGTTTGCCTCTAATTCTGCGTCCAACTTTCATATACTGATCTGCTCCTTCTTTTCATTCTGCCTACCTAGCCGCCTATCAGGTGATTCCGGTTCACGACATCAAAGACCTACCGATGCCACTAGCAACTACCATGGTTCATTCCTAAGGCTTTGTATTTGGAGCATTCTGGGATTTCGGCGCTTGAACAGATACATGTGCCTCACCTTGGCCTGATCTTCCGCCACAAAAAGGTATACGTGAGCAAATCAGGTTGGCCCAAGACAAGCCCGGCTCAGCGTCAGACCCCTCAGCATAATGCAGGATAGCAGTGCTTTGAGGCCCGATGGCGAGACTGAGCCGCAGTACAGTGAAACAAATGGCCTCGACCAAGATAGCGAGGACGAGGGGGTGATGCTGGTGGCAAACCCAGAACCCTCCAAGCCCCGCAAGATATCTGAGAGAAAGCGAGCAGATCAAGCTGCTTTTGATGCTTGGGTCAACACAAACAAGCCGCAGCTATGTCTCCCATCCGCCCCCAAGCCAAAGGACAAGAAAGCCCAGCATGGCAGCACTGAAGCATTATCCAGTGACATCTTGGATACACCGCGTCCTACCAGTGTCCGAGACAGGGTCATCGAAGGCCCGCGCGAGTACCAGATCGAACTTTTCGAGAGGGCTAAGCTGAGAAACTCCATAGCTGTCCTTGATACAGGCTCGGGCAAAACCCTCATCGCAATATTGCTCATCCGACACACGATCGAGCTTGAACTCAATGCAAGATCAAGTGGCAAAGACAAGAGAATAGTCTTCTTTCTAGTCGACAAAGTCGCCTTGGTGCGGCAGCAAACAGACCACATTCGAGCCAACCTGGACTTTGCTACGACAGGGCTCCATGGAGATGCGGTGAAGCACCTCTGGGACTCCAAAGACTACTGGGTAACGCTTGTCCAGGAGCAGATGGTTGTTGTGTGCACAGCCGACATCCTCTACAAGTGCTTGCACCATTCATACCTCAACATTGGCCAAGTCAGTCTGATTGTATTTGACGAGGCACATCACGCAAAGAAGAACCATACCTATGCGAGAATCATCAAAGACTTCTACCTCATGGAGGACGACCATCAGAAAAGGCCACGGATCTTTGGGATGACTGCATCCCCACTCGACTGCAAAGACACCAATGCAAACTTTGAGAGGGTTGCTTATGAACTGGAGCGTCTCTTGCACAGCGAAATAGTGACCATCACGGACAGCGACATGGTCAAAGCCATTGGCAACAGGCCGGAAGAGCTCAGAAAGTCATATGCGCGAGTTCGTTGGCAAGAACCAACGGAACTTTGTCAAAAACTTCGCGAGCTTGTTGGGAAAGAACCCCTATTCCAAAAGACATTCATCTCGGCAGAGTTTGCAGTAACGGAACTTGGAGCATGGTGTGCCGACAAGCTCTGGGAACTCTTCTTTCTGCAAGAACACGTCGCGACCCTGAATGGCCGGGTCGAAGTCAGCAGGGCTCGAGCTTCCTATGGAGTGGACGAAATCGATGGCGACATCAACAGCGTTCGTGTGGCTCTCGACCTTGTCCAGCAATGGAAGTTTGATCCCCCCGAGGAGAGGCTACTGTCAAGTAAAACGCTGAAGCTTCTTGACATTTTAGAGGAGACTTTCAATCAAGTCAGTGCTGACAATGCGGTTCAATGCATTGTCTTCGTAAAGCGCCGCGACACGGCCATTCTTCTCAACGCGCTCTGCCAACACCCGGACATACGCCATCGGGTTCCTACATTGAAAGCGGCGTTTTTGGTATTCTACCCCAGTCACCCATTGACTTACGCTGTTTGATGTGTTTGGATAACTGACGAGTCCGATTTACCACAGGTCGGGGTAGGAAACGGCACACACATGGCCCTGACTACTAACAGGCAGCAGGAGCACACAGTGTATAGATTCCGAACCGGCGAGGTAAACTGCCTGTTTGCCACTTCGATTGCCGAAGAGGGCCTGGACATCCCGGGGTGCAACGTCGTGATCAGATTCGATCTTCACGAAACCACTATCCAGTACATCCAGTCTCGGGGCAGGGCACGAACGAAAAATTCGGTCTTCATCCACATGACCGAATTTGGGAATCAAGAACACTATAGACGATGGTTTCAAGACAGAGCCAACGAGCAGAGGATGCGCGACTTCTGCCTTAGTCTACCTAAAGATAGGATAGTCGCCAAGGTGGACGTCGATGAGGTTTTGCGAGGCGACCAAGGCCAGGAAATATTTCTTATCCCCGGCACCAAGGCCAGCCTAACCTTTAAACAGAGCCTGGTTGTGTTGGCCGAGTTTGTTGCCACATTGCCGGCAAAGCTTGATGAGGTGCTCGCTGTCGACTATACCGTCATTCCAATATTTGGCGGGTTCCAGGGAGAAGTTTACCTGCCTGCTTCGTCACCCATCAGAAGTACAACCGGCAAGGTTTATCGCTCTAAACAACTTGCTAAATGTTCGGCAGCTTACACCATGTGCATCCAGCTCTACAACCACGGATACCTCAACGACCACCTCAAGTCCACGCTGAAGCAAATGCTCCCAGCAATGCGCAATGCTCGTCTCGCTGTGAGCTCCAAGAAGAGAGACTCATACACCATGCTCACCAATCCAGCCATGTGGTCTGCCGTTGGGCCTGCCACAAAGCTTTATATCATGGTCCTTTCACTTGCCCAGCCAGAATCAGCGTTCTACCCATCAAAGCCCCTTCTCCTGCTTACGAGGCATCCGCTTCCGTCCATCGCCCCATTCACTCTGTTCCTGGGCAGGGGGAAGAGTCGAAGATCGGACGCTCTTTGCACACCGCTTGTACATCCTTGCAGCCCAACAAGCCGACAAGTGGAAGGCCTGCGCGCTTTCACGCTCCGGGTTTTCCGAGACATTTTCAGCAAGGACTTTGAGGCTGATCCGGCTGAAATTCCATACTTCCTGGCGCCGACCATCGGAATCGATCATGGTACCGACTTTGGGAGTTTATCAAATTCACATGGGATAATCGACTGGGCTACAGTTGAACGCATGACCACCTCGGATCGTGAGGCCTACAACTATGATGAGCCAGACGACTTCTTTGAGAACAGATTCATTTCCGACCCATTCGATGGGTCCCGAAAGTTCTTCACGCGCAGAGTACGCCGTGACCTGAAGCCGCAAGACCCAGTGCCTGAAGGCGTTCCGCATCCGACAAGCCGAGCATGGCGACTCGCCAAGCATGATATTCTAAACTACAGTGTGAGTTTATGGTCAAAAACACGCGCGAATTTTGATTTCCGGGAAGACCAGCCCGTCGTAGAGGCAGAGCTGGCGCCTCTCCGACGCAATATACTGGATGAGACGGACGGCGAGAATTCGACAGGGCCGCAAACGTGCTTTATTGTTCTCCAGACGCTTTTGATATCCCAGGTAGGTTCCCTTGAGAATCGAGGAGGGCAGGTCTTTTCATCCTAAATATTTCTAACTATGTGCAGATACCTATGGAAACTGTGACGATGGCCTACAACTTTCCGGCCATCATATACCGCCTTGAGAACAGTATAATTGCGCTGGAAGCCTGCCAAAAGCTAGGTCTAGAGATCCCAGTTGATCTTGCGCTGGTTGCCATGACCAAAGACAGCGATAACTCAGAGGAGCACGATGAGGAGCCCGTTAACTTCCAGAGCGGCATGGGCGAGAATTACGAGAGGCTCGAATTTCTCGGTGATTGTTTTCTCAAAATGGCCACTTCCATTGCCCTCTACACACTGGTCGAGGGAGACGAGTACGAGTACCATGTCGAGCGCATGGTAGATATTTGCAACAAGAATCTGTTCAATTGGGCTTTGCAGTCTGACCTTCAGGAGCACATCCGATCCAAATCATTCAACAGGCGAACATGGTATCCCCCAGGCCTGACACTGCTCAAGGGCAAAAAGATCGAGATGGATGACAAGCATGCACTTGGGGACAAGTCCATTGCCGACGTGTGTGAAGCTCTCATCGGTGCTGCGTACCTGACAGCTCAGGCCAAAAGCCCACCCAACTTTGACGAAGCTGTGAAAGCGGTGACAGTAATGACACACAGTAAACATCACACCATGCGGAAATGGGACGAGTACTACGCGGCTTATGAGAACCCGGGCTGGGTGTCCACCCCGCCGACTCAGATCCAGCTCGAACTCTGCAGCCGGATCAAAACTAAGATGGGGTACGAATTCAAGTATCCTCGTCTTTTGCGCTGCGCCTTTATGCACCCGTCATATCCGAGGCAGTACGAGAATGTGCCCAGCTACCAGAGGCTCGAGTTTCTGGGCGATTCGCTCCTAGACATGCTTTGCGTGGACTATCTCTTCAAGAAGTACCCCGACAAGGATCCTCAGTGGCTGACAGAGCACAAAATGGCGATGGTCTCGAACCAGTTTTTCGGTTGCGTTGCTGTCGAGCTAGGCTTCCACCGCCACCTTACCCACATGCAACCAGCGCTCTCCGGGCAGATAACCGAATGGGTCGAGATCGTTGCAAGGAAGCGCCTTGAGGCTGAGGAGCTGGCGGTCGAGCGAGGCATGAAGAAGGAGGACTACGCCCGCGATTTCTGGATCGAAGTCCATCACCCGCCGAAGTGCCTACCTGACATCCTAGAGGCTTACGTCGGGGCGCTGTTTATCGATGCCGAATACGAATACAGCGTGGTAGTGGACTTCTTCGAACGTCATATAAAGCCTTACTTTGTTGAAATGGCGATCTACGACATGTACTCATCCAAGCATCCAGTTACACACATCACCAACATCGTCACGGTCCAGTTTGGCTGCTCGTCCTTCCGCCTCCTGGTCCAGGAAATCCCAGACGACGCGGAGGGCGAGAGCCTAATCACGGGAGCCGTCAAGGTCGTCGCAGCCTGTATGATCCACGGGGTGGTTCGTTGTCATGCTGTTGCCTCGAGCGGGCGGTATGCCAGGCTCGCTGCCGCAAAAAAGGCGGTTTCCATGTACAGCGACATGTCTGCTGCCGAGTTCAGGCGGCTCCATGGGTGTGACTGTAGGCCAGGCGATGGAGATGGCGACCATGAGACTTTGGTGGATCAACGGGCGGACTATTACGAGCTTGTGGAGTCGGCACCGTCGCCGACGGCCAGTTTTTCCACGAGTATCTCAGAGGCGCGACAGAGACATTCTGAGCAGATGGCAAGTCATGAGGAGAGTCTCTCTTGATGACACTAGGGTCTGGAATTTGCCTCTCGTCAGTAAAACGGACAAGCTTTGCAACTTGATTGGAACAATAGGTACCTACCTATTGAGACTCGCAGCGAGGGCTACAATATGACCCGATAAAATCCCCAAGAACAATTGAATAGGCTCTTCGATGAAATTGCATCTCTATCTGCCTAAAACTGTGAGATGGAGATGTGTGGCAGTTGCAATGCCGACCCCGACTTCATCGATGGACCGAGGCGAGGCACATTATGCGAAGTCTGAAATGGATGTCAACTCCTATTGGCGGAACGTGTGTGACCGGCAGATCTGCCGATGATCAGGTGAACAAATCGTCTTTGCGTTCCTGGGAGAGTCGGCCCTTTGGTCATGCCGGCCCTGGAATAATAAAAGGGTATTTGCGTGTTGAGATGATGAGATTATAATATAGCTGCTGCAATTATGTAGGGCAGCAAACAGGCTTGGACCCCTGGATCCCGCCGAGAAAAGACGACAACTCCCGGTCATCCCGCTCTAGATTTGGACGGCACACAGACGTCTCTACCCGTGTATGTACACTGTCCGTAGTGTCGCGAGGAGTTTTTATGGTACGGCTAAATGTACCCCACAGCTTTCCACATGTTCTCCCCTAAGCCTCAATGCAACGTCCCAAACAAGTCCCGGAGCCAAGCAAACTGTGCATTTAAGCCAGTCTGCAAAGCCGGCAGTCGACCTCCGAGGCTTTGTTCAAAGGGCGGGGGGCTGTCGTTGATGCGTGCCAGACTGTTCCGGGGCTGAAGACCTTGATTGAATAGCTTGTCGATGCTTGGGCCTACGTAGCCCCCTGCATTGTGCTAAATATCGCCACAAATCCAAGCAAACGCGATGGGGGCCTGGGGGCTCAGGGCGATCGCATGGCCCAGAGTGGATATGGCTGGGCCTGTTTTCTCAAAACAGCCGGAATAGATCTTCATCTCCCTGGCGCGGGTCTATGACCGCTGGATTATAGCCGCCGATACTTCCTACTGATGGAATAAATTGGCCTTGTTGACGATGACGGGAGTGCGAGAAGTGCAGGGGCATGATGCTCGAGTTGAGTTGGGTATATATTTCCTCTCACATCCTTCCTGCCAGCTGTAATCCTGTGTGGGAGTTTTCCTGTCACCCGCTCCTGCGACAAACTCCTTCGGCTGGGCTCTTCTTGCACATTTTCCTGGATATCATCTCTCGCCATACATAGCAGAATAAACAAGTCAACATGAAGGCTACCTTTATCCTCTTCGGCCTTGGCCCCCTGGCCGCCTGGGCCGCGCCGATGGCCGACGCCGAGATCGCACCCCGGCAGGCGGCGCAGAGCATCGACGCCTTGATCAAGGCCAAGGGCAAGCTGTACTTTGGCACCGCAACAGACGTGAGTTGAGAAGCTGGCCCTGTCATCTCCAGGTTCCGGGCCAGGAATTTCCCGATTGGGAAATGAAAAAAAAAGAATCATATACTTGGAAGCGAATGCTGACTCGGCGGCTTTCTTTTTTTTCCACACAACAGCAAGGCCTGCTCAACTCGGGCAAGAACGCGGCCATCATCAGGGGCAACTTTGGCCAGGTCACGCCCGAGAACAGCATGAAGTGGCAGTCTCTCGAGAACAACCGCGGGCAGTACAACTGGGGCGGTGCCGACAATCTGGTCAACTTTGCCACCCAGAACAACAAGACCATCAGGGGCCACACCCTGATCTGGCACAGCCAGCTGTAAGACTATCCGTGAGATGTCGAGAGAGGGAGAGAGTGAGAGAGAAAAATAGAAGATTGTGAATCAAAGGAGCTGACAGATTCTTCCTGCTAAACAGGCCCGGCTGGGTTAACAACATCAACAACCGGCAGGAGCTGACCACTGTCATCCAGAACCACATCGCAACTGTGATGGGCAGGTGGAAGGGCAAGATCAGAGCATGGGTAAGTGATACATATACCATCTAGATCTAGAGGACCAAAAAAAAAGAAAGAAAAAGTTGCTGATAGATAGCTCCCGACGTATCAGGACGTCCTCAACGAGATCTTCAACGAGGACGGAACCCTCCGCAACTCGGTCTTCTCGCGCGTGCTCGGCGAGGACTTTGTGCGGATCGCCTTCGAGGCCGCGCGCAAGGCCGACCCCAACTGCATCCTGTACATCAACGACTACAACTTGGACGACCCGAACTACGCCAAGCTGACGCGCGGCATGGTGGCCAACGTCAAGAAGTGGATCGCGGCCGGGATTCCCATCGACGGCATCGGCACCCAGGGCCATCTGCAGTCGGGCCAGGGCGGCAACCTCGCCAACGCAATCAAGGCGCTCGCGGCCACGGGGGTCAAGGAGGTGGCCGTCACGGAGCTCGACATCCAGAACAACAACGCCAACGACTATGCGGCCGTGACCAAGGGGTGCTTGGCCGTGCCATCGTGTGTCGGGATTGTGAGTTGAAAATTATCCTTTTTTTTTTACCTAGAGAAAGTTTTACTGACAGTGTCGTCTTAAAAAAAACATAGACCGTTTGGGGAGTCAGAGATCAGGACAGCTGGCGGCCTCAGGGTAACCCGCTGCTCTTTGACAGCAACTACAACGCCAAGGCCAACTACCAGGCCATTGTCCAAGCACTCCAGTAGTGGTATCAATGTGGTGATTGGAGTGGTGGTATTATGAAACTCAAAACGACTTGATGTACATAGGTATTTGCCCATAAAAAAATAGGGGCTCTTTATCGAGCACAAAACATTTGTTGGCCAGCATCCAATACGAACCTTTCTACCTTTGATATTCCCAGTAGATGGTGCCCATAAGGGTAGCCACGTGACATGATCCACAATAGAATGGGGCGCACTCATCCATCCCTCTGTCGCTCCCAAAAGTCCGCCCTTTGTAACATACAAACGACATCAAATCAGACAAAAAAAAAAAGGTATCAAACACACATTAGGACGCAGCTATGATGGGCCACACGCCTTCCAGTAACGACCACAGCCGCCGGCTTAGTGAGCTCTGTCTCGGAGCGGCTCATGAAATTGCCAAGTGCGCCGCGTTGGCAGATGCTGAACAGCCCAGCGAGTTGGCAGGTTGTGACTCTCCAATTGTAGAGTTGCTCGGTCGGCAAGCGTCTATTCTTGCCAAAGCCAGTGCAAAACCAACCGGCGAGGTATCAGCACTTGTATCCAGGAGGCTGGACGACCTGATATCTATTTCATACTCCAAGTTTTATGCTTATGTTTTCAAGGACCTGCCAGCCTGCTGGAGGGTCTTGTATACTGACGCAAGTATATTGAAATTCTGTCTTGTTTATATGCAGTGCTGTCCAGACGGACAAGGCACCCCATCTCAGTCGGCCGACAATGATAATGACCTGCTAGAGAGGCTCGTCCGGCCTCTAGATCTTGCCATTATTCTTGCCGGCGCTGCGGGGAACAAAAGAGGCCGCCGTTGGATCGAGCAAGCCTTTGGCCTACTTGACAAGATCTTCAGCAATAGCTCCAGCACCCCATGCAAAAACACATATACCCACATCTCAAAACGACCAAGGCTGTCTCACAGCAGTTCCTTCCAGACAGTCACTGACTGGGAACCGTTTCCATCCTTCCAGCCTACCGAACCGTTCAGGCCACCCGTCACGTATCCGGTAAGACGGCTCAAGCAACTGTCACTTGAGGCGTTCCAGTCCTACTTGGACAGGCCTTCCGACAAGGATCTAGGACCCGAGCCCTTGATCATCACTGGAGTGACAGAAAATTGGCCAGCTCGCACAACCAATCCGTGGTGCAAACCAGCCTACTTGCTGTCACGAACTCTGAAGGGTCGACGCTTGGTCCCCGTCGAGACGGGAAGGAGCTACGTCGACGAGGGTTGGGGCCAAAAGATCATCTCATTTGCCGAGTTTTTGGAAACGTACATAGATCCATCGGCCGTCTCGTCGTCTGCAAGTCACGGTGCAAGCAACAGGGACGGGGCCGAGGACAGTGGCGCGGCAGGCAGCCCTCACGAGCAAGCGCCGATCGCCTATCTCGCCCAGCACCAGTTGTTTTCCCAGCTGCCCGCTCTGCGCGATGACATTCGCATACCGGACTACTCCTACACCGCTCCTCCGCCGCCGCCGCCCTCGCTGCGCGCCAACCTGGGCGGGCTGCCGCCGGAGCTCGACGAGCCCATCATCAACGCCTGGCTCGGCCCCCCGGGCACCATCACGCCCCTGCACACGGATCCGTACCACAACGTGCTCGCGCAGGTCGTGGGGCGCAAGTACGTCAGGCTCTACTCGCACCTACAGACCCCGCACATGGCCGCCCGCGGCGTGGAAAACGGCGTGCAGATGAGCAACACGAGCCAGCTTGACGTCGGCGTCCTGGAGGGCTGGGACGAGGCAGCCGACGGGGATCAAGAAGCGCAGGCGTCGCAGCGGCTGTCGGATGCTGACTTTGCGAGCATACCGTTCTTGGACTGCATCCTGGAGCCGGGAGACACTCTTTACATACCGATGGGCTGGTGGCATTATGTCAGAGGTCTCACAGTGAGCTTTAGCGTGAGCTTTTGGTTCTAGTACGAGAAACATGAATCCAAAGGAGAAAAAAAACCAATGGCCAACTGCCATCAATGAAGGCAGACGGATGAGTCAGGGTGTTTAAATACCATTACCACCCGGGCTCAAAAAAGGGTGAAAAAAACTATCAATCATTTTGGAGAAAGTGTACCTGGATATACATCGCACAAAGGGCACTTCACCCCACCCCCTTCTGATAATTTCTAAAAAACGAAAAGGGCAACAAAGCAACCAAACGCTCGCCGACGTGCTGAGAATACACAACGCAGTACCTGGCAAGATAAGGTGCCTACCAATCATGCCTGCGAAAACAATGTGGCCGACAACAGGAAGCCATGCACACAAGCGACCGCCAGCTCAAATGCCTCAAAGAAAAAGTTATCGTGCCCGTGATTCGGATGACGAAAGAACAAGAAGAAACCTCCGGGTCAAAGTTGCAGTCTATTCGCCTCCCAGCTGCGCCCTGGTCACCTTGACAATGAGCTCCGACTGGAGGAAGATGCCGGCCATGTCCGACTTCATGGGCTTGGAGGCATCGACTAGCGTGAAGTCGTACCTCCGGAGCAGCTGTCATGTAGTCGTGCATGTGTTAGCTTTGGTGGTGACACAAGGTGGGAGCGGGGGGTTGTGTAGGGTTAGAGGGTTTCGTATCCGGCACATAGCCTTGAGCATGCAGCATGCTAATGCGGGCGGGCACCGTATACAAAACACAAAATGATGATGAAAAAAGGAAGAAAATTTTAAGCCTACCTCGACAAACATCTTGTTCAGCTCGATCAAAGCCACTGGCTTTCCCAGGCACTGCCACTTGCCGTACTTGAAAATGAGGTCCCATGTGGCATTCATGGTCCTCAGGCTCTCCTTGTCCGCCTCTAGCCAGCGTTCGGGCCGGAAACACGCCGCGTCGGAGCCGTAGATGTCCTCGCGCCTCTGCAGCGAGAAGGACGCCCAGCCGACCTCGGTGCCCTCGGGCACGCCGAGGCCGCAGAGCACGTCGCCGCCGGCCGGGACCACGACGCCCATCAGGCCCGCCACGGGCGGGTGCATGCGGACCCCCTCCTTGATGACGGCCTGCAGGTACGGCAGGGCGCGGCACTCGGCATCGCTCGCGGGCTGCACGCCGCCGCACGACGCCACGCCGCCGGCGCCCGACCCCCTAGAGGATGTGGCCAGCAGGGATGAACACTGGGACTGGGAAGCCGCAGCCCAGGCCCGGATCTCGGCGACGAGGCGCCCGTACACGACGGGCGAGGTAATGGCGTACAGCATGGTCATGCGGATCGCCGTCGCGGTCGTGTCGGAGCCGGCCACGATTTGCAGCAGCAGCTCGCCCTCGGCCTCTTGACGCGTCAAGCCGTGGGCCAGGAATGAGCCTAGCATGTCTCGGCGGTAGGGGTTGCCCGAGGCTAGTCTGTCGGCCACAAACTTCTTGGCGACCCTGTATTTTTTTGCGTTGTTTTTTTTTTCTTTCTGTTAGCTTTTCAGTTCTCGATTTTTCTACTGTGCAGCCTCCTCATCCCGATCTCAGGCTAGTACGTGCGTAACGTGCCACCCATTGGCTCCATCTCCAGGGTCGTACTAGTTATAAGTAGCATTGGCTGGTTGAACGAGGAGGAGGAGGAGGACAAGGGGGGAAGTATGGTGACGCGCGGGAACTAGTAATCAGGGCTTCTTCTGCCTTACCCAACAAAAACGCCAAAGCCAATCTTGTCACGCTCCGAGGGCATCAGGCGGCGGCACAGCCTGGACTGCAGAAGCTTGGCCAGGGTCGGGAACACGGTCAGGGTGATCATGGAGGCCATGCTCTCCTCGAGGATCTTGATGTACTGGTGCACGTCTGTGTCCTCGTCGGTGAAGCCGAAGCGCTCGCCCAGGCCGAGGAGGCCGATGATGTCCAGGCTGGCGTACTGCACCTTGCGCGCGAGGTCCATGGGCCGGAACGCCGTCTCGTCAGAGACGTACCTGCGCTCTATCAGGCCGATGAAGGCGCTGATGCCCTTGTCAATGACGTCCTCGAGGCATTCGTTGCCCTTGCCTGCGTACTGCGGGGAGGGGTCCATGTCAGCTTTCATTTTGCCCTGGTGATTTGAATGCATGATGCATGTGTGGGTGGCCTTGGTATGACAGATCCAAAGGCAGGTCTAAGCGAGACATGAAAAGAAGAGAACTGGGAGAAATATAGACCAGAAGAAACGCAAGTAGCGATAACGGTTGATGTTGGGGTTCCTCCAGCATTCTAGCAGCCTGCACGAAAAAAGAAAATTCAAAAGATGGGGAGGAAGATACGTACACCGGCCGCCATCTTGTTACGGAGCATGCTGTGCTCGTCGTCATCCCTCATCGAGATCAAGTTGTCTCGCATAGGATCGAAACGGACAGCCTGGTAAAAGTCACTCTTCTTGTAGGGCGAGCGGACTGCCCAAAGCTTACGCAGGACGTCTGGATCATTGGTGACCAGAGTGTTGGGACCGATACGTGCAAGAGAGCCTGAATATGGATTTGTTAGTTTTTTGGACGTGAACCAAACGGCTTTTTTTTTCTTTCTCTTTCTTCTCTTTTTCTTCCTTTTGTTTGTGTGTCTCAGCATCCCGGAGCCCATTTTGGGTTCCGCGTACTGAAACCAGTGCGACATGCATATGTTGACAAACACAATCAAAAGGAAACAAGGCAGGAGGGAAGAAAGTGTGTGATTTTGGAAGCTCTCACCATATTTTTCAACGGCATTCTTCAGAGCCAGGTGCATGTTACCGCCCATGGCATTCCGAAACATCCACCATTTGGAGAATCCGGTGCCGGGCGGGCCGGGGATATGTCGAAGTCGACTCCAGCTACTGTAGATGGAGCAGGCGAGCCAGAGTAGGGCAACGACAGTGGCGAGGATGAACAAGGTGCCCTTGGGGACTGTCGCCGGCACCACTTCGCTGAGCTGATGTATCCTCGACATTGTTGATGGCGAGGTGAGGCGCGCCAGCCAAGGGTAGGGCTGCAAAGGTTTGCAAAGAGAGATGTGTTGCTTTGTTGGAGATTTTGGGTTTGACTTGGGGGGCGTGTGAGTGTGTGGTTGTTGACTTCTTCTCGAGGTGCTGGTGAGGGCGATTTGGTCCCGTGTTGGAAGATGCACAGGCTTCTTTAAGAGCAGCAGCCAGAGGGAGAGAACCGCGAAGGAAGGTGTGGGCTGTTCGACAAAAGTTCCCTTTCCAAGTTGACAAAACGGTTTATGAGGTGTGCTGGCTCCTAAGGGCTGTCCGAGTACAGACTTTATTGGATACCTAATAACGGCCAATATCACAAGGTAAAATGAGGCAGGGTGACTGGGTGGATGGATGAGATGGGATGATATGGGACAGATGGGGTTTCCTGTTCCCTGGCTCTGTCGACACAGTTCATCACACCACACCAACACTAACATGCCGTCAAGGCATGCATACGAGATTTACGGGGTTAAACCGTCATAGGCTCCGGCCTTGTCCAGCTAGTCGGTGCCCAAGATAACGTCCTGCAGGTGCTGATGTTGGGGGCCGAAAAGGATAGATACCTACAGTACCTACCTTGCCTACTTTATGGTTAAACAGCAAGAAGAAGAAGAAGAAAAGAAAGAAAAAAGAGAAAGAAAAGCTATAGGGTCGAGAACGGGAAAAGCCAGAACAACTACAAGCCAGCCACTTTTACTCAACATCTTGGACTCATTTACAATAAAAGAAGAAAACAAACAAAAACTTGCTGCCGTGGCAAAGGATGCCAACGTGGCTGCATCTCGTCGCTGCATCCATCCTCTCACTGCATACCTAGGTAGTAGACACAGACCATCACGACCTCGCAGCTCGCCGCCCGCCCGCAACACAACCTTTCAGAGACATCCCGACGGCTCGGTTTAGCTTCATGCACCGTTGCACGACAAACAAAATAGGCCCATCACCAAGTGCGCAGCGCTGCAGATGACAGCCAACCGCCGTGCCATTACATGGTCAATACTTTTCCGGCCACTCCCCCGCAGGAACATGTCCAAGACGACAGCATGCATTTTCGCCTGCTGGCCGCAAGTCTTTTTTTCTATCTTTTTTTGACCTTTGGTGATATAATGTACAGCTCGACGGGCTTTCAAAACAAGAGAAGCCGGGGCTAGGCTCTGGTGGGTGTGTACGGAGGCCCCGACCAAGCAGACG
>JARHUK010000928.1:0-16261 GCA_031001725.1 Pseudopyricularia javanii
CTCATCCCCTCCTCGCCTCCGTTCATGTTCTTCGTTGCTTCACCCCCCAGGAAGCTCCGTCCTCTCTCTTATTCTTATTATTAACCCCCGAAAGATACCCACCCACTCTACTTTATCCACCCTTAACTTGCCCATAGTACCATTTAGAATGGATCCCTGTTCCCTGCCCCATGTCGGTCAAACCTGGTGCCCGTGTCCCCAGTCCAGGCCCCCCATAGCAGGGCTCGAGCAGGGGTATGGGATATGGTACAGGGGATATTGTGCAGGGTACAGGGGTGCATATCTCCTCCCCCATTGCAACACCCCCAAACGATGACCCCAGCCCAGTTGGGAGGTGTGCTCAAAGTACGAAGATTACGTCTATGCTATGTCCTTTTCCATAGGTCGCTTTTGTGTAGATAGGTACCTTTTTGTTCCCGAGTACGCCTAGTTGTAGAGTAGCAACCCTCTCGTGGTGACTTTTGGGGGTATTCCCACCACTACTCAACTCACACACACACAAACACAAACACACACACTGAGAGAGAAAACACCCACACCCTACCTGTCACTCCCCTACCCTACCTGACATGACCTCCAGGACTACCCTAACGTACCCATCCTTCCTCTTACGGTCAGGCGTTGCTGTTGCTGGATACCACTGGCCCCGGCCCACCATTTTA
This sequence comes from Pseudopyricularia javanii, assembly GCA_031001725.1. NCBI lineage: Eukaryota > Fungi > Ascomycota > Sordariomycetes > Magnaporthales > Pyriculariaceae > Pseudopyricularia > Pseudopyricularia javanii. The sequence continues at coordinate 663 of JARHUK010000928.1, forward strand.
GTTCCATCCCATTACATTACTTCGCTTGCTTGCCTTGCCTGCCCTGCCAAAATGTCTCGTCGTTGGATTTATCTCAAAGGGTCCCGCCTCGCCTCCAGCGTCCAGACTGCATTGCGGCGTCTGCTTTCTGCAGCCGATCCGTGCTCTGCTCGTCATCGTATCAAAAAGTCCCTTGAGATCCCAGCAGCATCTTTGTCTGGAATTCCACTGCATCTGTACTGTACACCTTAAGATTGTGATTCATCCATCTCCTTTCTCTCTGTCTCTGTCTCTCCTCACCTTTTATCACTTTCGGCTTTTCGGCCCGCATCACTCTCTTTCAACCCCCCCAGGGGATAACTTTCGCGAGTCCGTCTCTCGCACAAAACATTCACAGCAAACTTCCACAGTCTTGCTTGATACTGGCTGGTCTTGCGCCTGGCCTCGAGGTCGTCAGTTCACCAACGCACCAAGGGCCGGCTCAAACTTGCTCAAGCCAGCCACGCCAGACCACCACTTACTTCAAAACTAATCAGCAGCAAACTCGGCACCTTGGAAGTCGCTGGGCAAGCGTCGGTGTGCTCTTGCCGAGTCTTTCGGCTCAGGTCCAAAGCGGCCTCAAAGCTGCCCGCCCTAGGCCTACTACGTTCGCCTCTTGCCGGGCGCCGAGCGTTGAATGAAGTTGGACGTTGCATTCCGTTGGGAGAAGTCCGGGATGAATCATCACATCATAGGCACCACCGCCATGGTCCCAGAAAGCCTGTTGTCCACGGACCAGGGCGCTTTCGGGGCAGATGGCGGCAACGACGGAGGAGTCCACGGTGGCATTGGCAATGATGGGCAGTGGGTTGTGGACATGACCTACACTCAGAACGCGCCCATGCAGGATTACAACGCCAACTACACCTTTGGCGTGCCTCCGTTGCCCCACGGGTTACCCTCAGACTCCATGGCAAGCCACAGGATGGGACCGCCGCCTCTGCCTTCCACACCCCACGCGCCGCAGGTGTCTCAGGCACAACAGCATCAGCAGCAGCCCGGACATCCACACCTGCACCGAATAATCACGACCCCCACATGGCCGAGCATGTTGACGAACCCCGGCGACATCAACACCACCAGCTATTCTGCGCCGCCCATACCGATGCCTTCGCCTCTTACCGTCCAGCCCAGCCGAGGGCCCAAGACGCCGACCTCCAGCACACTGCCGGCGCCACGCAAGACTCTGACAGACGAGATGCGGCGAGAAATCTGCATCTTTCATCGTGACAATAGCGGACTGAAGCAGACCGAGATTGGCGCCAAATTTGGCGTTGAAAGAAGGTAGGTGTCCTATTGATTTTTATTTTTATTTCTACCTTTTCTCTAGCCTCTCTTTTGTCATTTCTTTTTCTTTCTTTCTTTCTTTTGCTCTCCTATCCCACAAAAGAGCATACAAAATCATAAAAGGAGGTCGAAATGTATCAACAGTTACAACCAACTTGACCTGCCGGGCAACAACACACTAACCAGGCGAAACACCACTCCTCAGCACCATCTCAAAGGTCCTCCGCCACAAGGAACGATTCCTCAACCCAGCCGAACAACAAAGCAACTCACTTCCAATTAAAAGGTTGGGGAGGGGAAAACTGGGAACGGCCGACATTGAAAAGGCGCTTTCGAACTGGATCAAAAAGGGCGGTGTCCCTGTAAGCGACCAAGAAATCAGGGACAAGGCCGCCGTCTTCTGCAGGAACACAACAGCTCCGTCCGACGCTATCATGAAGCAATTTCAAACCGGAACATGGCTGGAGAAATTCAAGCAACGACATGGGCTGAATACCCACAAACTCCTCCGCAGAGCGTCGGAAACATGCATCTCCTCACATGCGGCCACCGTATCGCCAGCATCGCCGCAGACACAAGCCAATCTGAGCTTGCTGCCGTCGCCGCTATCCGCAGCCCGGAGTGATGATGAGAAGGAAGGATCCGGCAACCTGATGGAGTATGCGGCAGAGAGTGGTTCGTATAGACATATGCAGAGTAACCCTGCTCTATTTTCCGGCTTGTTAACGGACAACTCAGCCTCGTCCTCGTTTTCGGGCACCGGAATGAGCCCAGCAACCTTCAACTTCTCTCCCGACACGGCAGTCGGTGGCTTTCTGTCCGATCCGAGACACGGGCTGCCCGGACATCCCAACTATCCGCGGCAACGTAGTCAGACCCTGCCTACCCTTGACATTGAAGGCCTTAACCAGCCCCAAGAGAACGAGCCGATGAGCTCAAAGTTCTCACAGGTTTCGACCGCCCCATCTTCTGCCCTGGACTCGCCGATGCACGATATTATGGCCCAGCCCTTCGCTATGGATAACTCCTTGGTATCACCCAAGCTACGAAGAAGCAGCAGTAACAATAGTCTCATCGCACCTCGACCCTCGGGAACACCCCCAGTTGGGACGCCCGGTGGCTCGGGGCCTGGCTCGCCTACGCAGGAGAACGCGCGGAGAGCAGTCGACACACTCCTGAGCTATATCAAGAATGGAGCTGGCGATCCAGGCGACTACCACACAGTTATCCGGTTGACCGAAAAGCTAGGTTTGCAGGTGAACAAGACACCACAAGTCATGCAAATGCAGCAGCAACAACAACAAGGCCACCTCATGGCCGGCCTCCCAAGAATCCCAGAGGGCGACACTGAGCTACCCAACATGTCGCACGCATCCTTGCAGCAAGCCACCAGCATGTCGGCTTGAAGACCCTGCGACAATTTTCAACATCGAATTTCTGTCATTATTAATGTCACATGGACCAACAGCCATCACTGGCAGGAACATAGTTCCAAGCAAAAAAAAGGGGAAAATCCTCATCTTTACATATACGAGCTGCCCACGCATATACATACAACTTATACCCACCAAATCGAGGAGCTATCCTTGTGTTAAACCCTTGCACATAGCAGCTAGCATCCACGAAAGACACCTTGGCGCCCACGCGAACACTATCCGGAAACATTATTTTTTCTCGTACTTCTTATTTTGATCGATTTATGTCTGTTTTACTCCTTTCATTCCTGCATTTGTATTTGTCTTGGTGTGCATCTTGATATCGTTTGATCAAGCAGATTGTCAGCCCATCATCATCCGCCTTGTATTTGTCCATATTTTCTTTCCTCCCCTTTTCTGAAATCATTTCTTGTCTATCTGGACGGAGTAGGGACTTTTGGGTATTTCATTGCTCTGCGTGGACATTGGCATCCATTGGATCGGGGTTGGGCATATGTATACACTATCAACACACCAGGTTGGTCATCTTCATGTTGCTTTTCTTTTCTTTTTTTCATTTACATCTCTTTCTTTGCAACACTTTTTCGGCTTTTTCACTCGGCGGGAATATCCGGCATCGGTACTGCATGCAAGCAGAGGGACCTCCAACATGGGACCAAGATAAGAAGGAAACGGTAGTCGCAAGACTCGGGAATATTGGGGAAAGGCGCGTGATATTACCCGACACGGGGTGTATCTGGGTGTGATTCTTCTTTTTTTTTCCACTTTTCAAGGAAACATCTCTTTTCCATCGAATCAGACAATCAATCTACTTGCCACATCTACTATCATTTCCAGAGTATTACTTTTATGACTCTGTATAATCATACCGGTGGTGAACACGGTCTTGGGGAATGCCTCTTATGATTTTTCCCCCTTCACGTTCTCGTGTTCCTCTTCTTTCTCCTAGACCTCGGCTACTTGGGACAATGCAGACATGCCGGAATGGACACATGACCTCCCGTGGTTCTCATACACCCCCCGACTTTTGGTCGATGGCTCGCAACCTCATTTGTCAAGGAGAAATGCTCGGCGCGCTATTGGGAGGCTCTTTCAGGCTGATTGGGGGGAATCCAGGGCGGGTTTGTCCATCGTTGAAACTTGTCATTTGCACTTCCCTCTATCCAATCTCCAATGGGTCTGTGTTCTCACTGCAAATCTCACACTGCGTCATCATCTTTCAGCCCCGTTTCTCTGGCCACTCACCTATCCCTCTTCGCCCTTTATGCTGCCTTGGTGTCTATGGACCCCCTCCCCGCACAATCTCTGCACCCAAGTGGATAGGGGGAGACTTGCAGAGAAAAAAAGTAGCAGATGTCAGGTTTGCTCGACGAGGGTGTGCGAGCCACCCCGCTAGTCGGAATCCCAGATGAAGAGGGAGAAGAAAAAAGAGAATACAAACCCCTTCATTGGGCGGCTCTCTGATTTACCTAATACTCTTTCATAGGCTCGCCTTTTCGACTGGTTCATTTATCGACAAAGTGCAGAGCCAGCTGATCACCTGTGTTACATAGCCTACCGCAAACTCTCAGCCTATACACGCCCCTTATCCTGCACCTGGCCGGGGGCCCAAAGAATAAACATATTAGGCGTAGGGAAAGGGCTGACACTGGTTGAAAAGGAGGTACGCTTGCGCAAGGGGACATGGGTATTGGTACTAGAAGAACTACAGATTTCGGAGAGCGGGCATGTGTACTTCCAACGTTTTGTTGGTCTGCAGGGCTCGGCGAGCCGGCAGGAAATATTCCCTCATTCTTACTCCTTCCCAAACGGGAAAAACGACATCAACTCAACCGCTCGCCCAAGAGGTCACTGATGCCCCGCTCCGCCAGTTCGGGCATCAGGCGCACGAGGAGCAGCTCAACGACGCCATACATGAGATGCTTGTTGCAGTAAGCGTCCGAGAAGACGTCGAGCAAGTCGGCGTCCAGCTCGGCCGCGGCGCGCTCGTCCTCGGTGTCCAGGTCGTCGTCAGCGGTGGGCGCTGGCGGAACGTGGTCTGTGTGTTCAATAGTAAGAGTCACTCCTGACCCTGCTGTCGTTGGTGTTGGTGCTGTCGCGGTACGAGCAGAAGCAGGGATCGAAGCGCCCGTCGAACTGTCACGAGGGGGAAAACCGGGCGAGGTGGAGGATGGGGGGATCTTCTGTGGCGGTGAAGAGGATTCGGGCCCCGGTACGGTCCGCACATGAGGACTGCCGCCGCCACTACCGCCACCAACGCTGCTGGAATGCCTACTCATCTTGCCAAAGTAGAGCTTTGCCAGCGGCTTGGGGATGAGCCCATACAGGGAAGCTGCACACCGGCGTCTCAAAAGACGCAGCTCCTTGGCGTTGGCCGGTGGCGTCAGAGACGACTTGCCCATGGCGTTGTTGGGGAACAGGACACCGCGCAGTGTACGCAGGACGGTGGGGAGCTGGCCTGGGTCCAGTACATTGCGGGCGATTGCTTGCGATAGAAGCCTGTCGAATGAGAAGTGGGCGGAAACAAGCAGCCGACGTGAGTGTTGATGTTAGTTCAGGTATAGCATGTGTTTGTGGGGCTTATGGGCTACAGAGGGGGGCAGCTGCAGAAGAGGATTCTCGCTTGGTGTGCGCAAAGCAAATATGCTAGCTCCATGCCTGAAGGGGGCATAATGTCTGTCCGCTGTTGTTACTGGCTTCAGAACAAGATGAGCACTGGGATGTGAGTCGTGACTTGGGGACATAAAAGCCGTCGCTCCAGAACAGGGCCACTGACAGGACCACCAGCCGAGACCAGGGTTGCTTTTGTTTTCAGCACCCCCAGGCATGGACAGCATCGCGTGTGTCGGCACCCGTAAGCCAGGTTCAAGGGTGGGCAGAGTGCAAATAAACGGAGTAGTGTCGGGTAGGGGCTTGCGTGGAGACGGACGAGGAAGGTTGTTGAGGGGTGTAGCAGCAGCAGTAGTTTTCCAACAATATCATTTGCCCTTTTGGTGGGAATGATGCAACACAATGCGCCGATCTGGGCCGCAAAAGGTCCAGATTGGGCTGCAATGGTGTCGATGTTGTGCTACTGGGGAATGTAGTGGAGGCGATCGCAAGCCCCGAAACGAAATGAAAAAAAACTCCCACAAGGACGTATGTTACATTGCGCCGCAGATGGGACGAGAGGAAGAACAGAGCAGGCTGTCAAAATGACTTGACATACGGACCTGCAGCAAGATGATGATGGGCAGCAGACATATGTCGACTTGACTCGCACAACCGCGTGCGTGCATTGCTGGTGATCTGTCACTTGACAGTCGGCTTGCGATGTGGAAAGGCTGGTCGGGGAAAGGAAAGTCGCGTTCTCGGGATGACACTGGTTGGTTGGTAGCTTACTCGGATACCATCGTGTAGGGTCGTCGTCAAGCCAGTGGGCCGACTGGACTTTGATGCCTTGCCAAGACCATGCAACCAACCTGGACGAGAAAAGCGGTCGCTTACCCGTGGTATTGCCTGCGCGCTCGGGGAGATCCCTGCATTCTGCAACGCTATAGAGGGCGACGCGATCACGCCCACCCCCTCTGGGCGCGTAGAGAAAGCTCCCGGCTGGACGAAGAGCCAGGATGGGCGGGTCTACACCCTCTTGGCCGCCTGCATCTTGCAGCTCATATCGTCCGCACCGACTCCATTGGTCGGCCGTAGCGTGGTATTGGTGAGCTTGGTAAACGACCTAACTCCACCACCACCCTGCCGGCACCTCATCTCTATTTGTAAGAGCTCCGAAGGGCCGGCCTTGTTTCACACGCACCACCTATATCGAACCAGAGTAAAACGAGTAAAAATGAATGGAACGGAGAAAAAGGGTGAGAAGAAGCATGCACGCATTCACAGGCTTAGAGAAAATCAAGGCCGCCGATTCGGCCGCAGATTTTTTCCCCCGCGTGTTGCACTGCAGCGTGCTTGTAGGGGAAAGGCGGGCGCCGGCATGGTACACTGTCCACTTTAGCCGTCGGCAAGCCTGGTATTGGACAGCGCTGGCCATATAATGCTTAAGGCTTTCAAATAAGCCCACCCACGAAAAGGCCCAGGACGAACAAGGAAATATAATGATGGAAGAATGAATGTGATCTCTGTCATGGCTTGGCTCCTGATTGGAACGGGAATACACGGTTCCATGCACTCGAACGAACAGATGCCGTGCTCGACTGTGATTTGACTGGGCTTCCATCAACATACTCATGGCGTGCGGGACACTTTTCCCGACGTCGCCGGGATCGGCTGAAGGGCAGTAAGGAGGAGGGTGTGCAGTCGATAAGAGGCATCGGAGCGCACATACACGCGGCTTATCCCCCACGGTACAATGTGCGTAAGCACGGCCTGACTGGAGAGGAGGGCTGGTCCAGTGACTTGACGTGCATGCACAGCTAATGCAGCTTCGAGGCAATGCTCCGCGAACTTTCCAAAAGATGGAGGGCGGCGCAAGGGACGATGGTGTGCAAGGGACTGGCAGCAGACGGCCATCGTAAACAAAAGGGGCCGAAAGGGGCCAAAAGGGGGAGCAAGGGCAACAACGCGTGGGACGACGGGACCAAGTAAACTTCAACCCACCTGTCGAAAGGGCCATCTAGACCAGCTAACTGGCCAGGTCCCGTCATTGCTAGCCACTGGAGCAGCGATAGACATCCACTCAGCCAGGGCATCCTCGAGTCCAGCTCGACCAGCGTGGAAACCGTCGGCCAAATTTTGAACGCCAAGAGCGGCACCTTGGAGGTGTGCGGTGTCTGCGCCAATGGTTCGTAGTGTCTCGAAGATGGCACGGCGCCAGCTACTGACACTCCCTTGGCAGGCCACCCAGCAGCGGCGCCCACTCGTGAAGGCACGGAGCGGTATGTCGCTATGATGGTTATGATACTGCGCAAGATCGAGAAGGCCAAAAGACCCAGTTGAATCGCGGTCCAGAAGAGCTGCAATGGCGCACGTGCCCAACCAGATCTACTGGATGATGTCACAGGCAATATCGGCGTCTTTTGTGTCCTTTGCAACTTTTTGTCGACGACGTTTCTCCTCCTGGACGGAGGGGGAGGAGAGGCAGTCTTCTTCTGGCCCATGACCCTGGCGAGGATGCCGAACCCCTCGTAAAGCATCCATGGCTCCGAGGCCTTGTTTGCAACCACACCCCCGATGATGAGCTCCGAGATGATCTGGCCAACCAGCGCCGTCAGACACGGATTCTCGAGGTCCTCGGTGGGAAGGAGCACCGCGAGGACCCCCTGGACCAATAGCTCGCGGTATGCCGCCTCGTTCTCTGCCAGGCGCTCCATGGACAGCGTATCATCCGGATCCTGGCTAGGCACCGGGCTCAGTGCCGGAGTGGGCCATAGCGAGTGATAAATCTCGCGAGGGTTGACTTGGAGTGGGAGTCGCACTATTGGTTGATGGGCTGTCCGATACGCTGAAGACGTCGTAATGAATCAGAACCTGGACTGAGCTAGCGGCCAATGCCATCTTGGAAGAAGCCGAAGGGGAAATGGGAAGGGGTGAGGGAGATGAAGGTAGGATGAGCCAGTTCCTCACTCGAGGGTTGCAGGTATCGACACGGAGGGCACAGAAAGAATAGATACACACCCTCGACATGTCGCCCCAGCAGTTCAGGCAGCTCGTCAAACAACAGGCTCTCGAGGTCGACCTTCCTGAACCTCTGCTCCAGCGCCCGCGTCATGTGTGCTATGAGCAGCAGTACCTCGGCCACGAAGTCCTCGTCGGGCGTAATCCTTCCGTACCAGTTCTGCACGTAGTCGCGTAGCACGATGGCGATGATGGCGTACAGCTGCAGGTCAACGTCGTTGCGGCTCGTCAGCGGCGGGAGCACCGCCTCGATCGGCGGCGGCGGCTGCTGCTTCTGCTTCTGCTGCGGGCAGAGCGTGCGCCGGATCAGAAGCGTCGTCGCTCGGTCGGAGAGCGGGTCATTAGTGCTAGACAGTGGCGCGCGAGCCGGGGTCGTCGTCGTCGTCGTCGTCGGGGTCCGTCGGGGCTGTTGCTGCTGTGCCTTGCCACCGCCGGCTTCGTCGTTGGTAGTCGAGATCGTCGCAGGAGTCGTTGTCATCGTCACTGTGCCTCTGGTCTCAGCTGCCTTGTTCCCCTTTGCAGGGGCCTTCCTCTTCTGCAACAGAGGGGTCGGCACCCTCGCCGGTGGTGCTCCTGCTGCCGTGGTCGCCATGCCGCTGCGCGTTGCTGGGGGTTGGCGATTTAGTTGTTCGGACGGGATTTCGTATTCATTTTCCACGTCGCTCTCCCTCAAATTATCGTCGTAGTAGAGGGCTCGCTCGATTGGACAGCCGGAACGGCGGGTACGGTCGGGCACTGGATTTGCAGTTGCTATCGCCGTTTCCAACCTTGGTGAGGGTGGAAGTTGCGACTGGGCGAGCACCGAGTGACATGGAGTTCATGGCCCCATCCAATCAACGAGGAGGAACGGATGCATGCGTGCCTTGTACCCCACTTCAAAGTTATCAACCTGCCCAACACACCACGCAAAGAAAGACCTTGGGTCCGCCGCGGATACCAATCGCTTCACCTCTGTCCATCACATCACAACAGTCACAAGTTACCGGCAACAACAAAACATAGGCCAATCGCTTATACTGACCAACACAGGAAACCCTACATACTAGACCCTCAACATAAGAAATGAAGCACCAGTCCTGTGGGCCAAGGACATATAGACCCTCTGATTCCTTTCTGCCCCAAAGTGCGAGCCGCTCTTGTACAGCAGCAACAACAACGCAAAAGCCAATGCTGACTTTTCCTCCCTCCCAAACCCCCTTGTCAAACACTCGATATATCCATCATAATCATACTTGCAACGGTACAGGACGACGTATATACAGGTCCGCCGGCCTCCCTTTCCGTGCCAGTTTGTAACGACGACAAAAACGCCCCCCGCCCCCGAACGTACATGCATCCCAACGTATCCCTCGATCTCTTTGTCTCCTGTTGCCGCCTTGGCAGATATACTTTGTCATAAATTGCTTCGACATCCACAGACAGAAATTGACGAAACTGTTGGCTGTTTTGATGGGGAGCATTATTCGCTACCCGAAGCGGCGGCTCCATTTGTCATGCTAGTCCCGTTGATTCCGTTGACCAACACAGGTGCACCTTGCTTGCCCGTGTCAGCTGCCGTGCCGTTAAGGGGGCTCGTTGCGGCTGCCACCGAGTAATCATGTGGAAATTCGCCTGATGGCAGTTGATGGCAGCCAGTGCCATTTATAATCGGGGACGAGGTGTGTCCCTCGCCGTTTTGCAGAGCGAGGGGCGGACGAGTGATGATCGTCCGCGGTGAAGGTGTAGAGGTGCCGTTGAACAGGCCGGGAGACATAGAGCCGCCGTGACCGTTCACCAAATGTTCCAATCCTTGCTCAACGCAGAGCTGCGCATAGTCCGGATCCTCCGGAGTCACAGCCACCAGCCCGCGCCTTGGCGTCCGATTTTCGGGAAAGGGAGTTTTACTGACGGCGCCGACTCCAACCATCTTCTCGTGCACCAGGGCACCGTTGATGTAGTACTTGTTGCCGGGCGCAAAGCCATGATTTTTGTTCGCATCTGGGTCCGTCTTCCACTTGTGGAACGGTTGCAGCTTGAGCGAGTCATCCTCTGGGAGTTCCCGGTATGCCATGCTCAGCTTAACGTTGCGGAGATGCGGAACCGTGGGTATGATGAACATCAATTCCGAGGCCTAGAGTCTCAGTTAGTCATTGTGCAGACCGCAAATAGTCTTTGATCTGTGGAGGTGTCAACAGACCTTAACGAAGAACAAGTCCATATCCAAGAACCGTTGTCGTGCTTCGTTGCGCAGCTTCTCTATGGTCTTGTAGCCCAGCTTGTCGAGATTCTCGTCACCGTAGTAGTCAGGCAGTTCCCGCCCCAAGTCGTAAAGACTGGGTCTCGTTAGGGCGTATCGATCGGCTTCCACGCGCCAGATGATGATCTTGGCCGTCCGAGACACCGGTACTCGCTCCCAAGCGGTATACCTCGAGAGCTGAAGGTCCTTCTCGCCGAGGAGCAGCGCCACTTGGGTGTTCAGCAGCCACTGCTCACGACCCTCAGGCTTACCAGTGGCCTCGGGACGGATGCAGTCATACCGGACACCTTGCATCATGCTGAACTTTTGGGCTGTCTCCGTGGTCTTGGGGTTCGCAGCGGTATCCAGCCACCGCAGCAAGGGCGGGAGTTTGCTGAGCCGCAGCGCCTCTGCCTCAAGAAACAAGCGACGCGCTTCGGCTTCCCTGATTGCCCGTCGCCGCTCCGCCTCGCGCAAGCGTTCCTGCTCTTTGCGCTCTTCCTCCTCCTCCCGCTTCTTGCGCGCAGCCTCAGCAGCCTCTCTTTCGAGTTGTTCCTTGCGGAGGCGCTCCTCCTCTTCACGCTTCTTCCTCTCTTCTTCCTCGGCCCGCAGCCGGGCCTCCTCGGCCTCGCGGATACGCTTCGCCTCCTCCTGTGCCTTGCGACGCTGCTCCTCCTCTTCCTTACGCTTCCGTTCTTCCTCTTCCTTTCGCTTCCTGAGTTCCTCAGCTTCAGCCTCCTTTCGCTTTCGTTCTTCTTCAACCTTGCGTTTCCTGTCCTCCTCTTCCTTGCGCCTTTGCTCTTGCTCTTCCTGCTCAGCTTTACGTCTCTTCTCGGCCTCCTCTGCCTCCCGCTTGCGCTTTTGTTCTTCTTCGCGCCCACGTCGTTCGCGTTCTTCGCGTTGTTTGCGCTTCTCTTCTTCCGCAATCCGCATATCCTCTTCTTCCTCCAGTCTCCTTGCCTCCGCTTCTGCCTCCGCCTCGATCTCGGCCTGAGTCTTGATCTTTTCCTGCTTTTTCTCGAGCAGTGGAGGAGCTGCGGTTTGGGGAACTATCGAGCCAACGTCGCACATTTCCACATCAACGTCCTCGTTTTTGATGCTGACCTTCTTGTCTTGTGGCGGTGCTTGTGCCGGTGTAGGTGTCGGCGCAGGCGCGGATGAAGTTGCAGGTGCGGGTGCAGGTGCTTGTAGCGGCGCCTGCTTCTTGCCAGATTCCTTTCGCTCCCGATCTGCTGCACTAGAGTCGGGTTTTTTGGATTTGGCAGACTCCCTACGTTCTTCGCTGTCGTGGTCCTTACGAACCTTGTTGCTAGGATCCTTGGGGGCTGTGGCTTTGCTTGGGCGGTCTTCACTCGAAACGATCTTCTTCGTCTTCTCTTTGATGCCATCAACATCCAGCTTCCGCCGCTTCACAGACACGTCGCCACCGTCTCGATCGGAAGATGCTCTTGGGGGTGTGGCACTAGAACGATGACGCTTTCCGGAGCCTTCGCTCGAGACAGAGAGACGGTCGCGCGACTCGTCCCTCTTGAGCTGCTTAGCCCTGTCAACAAACTTTTCCGTTTTCGGCTTCTCTGTTGCCTCGTCCCGGTCGCGCGGGCTGGAAGGTTCCCGGAGGGAAGAAGCAGTAGACACCATGCTGGCGCGCCTTTGCTTCTCTCTCTCGCCTTTCAAGTCCTTGCCTGATACCAGCTTCCTCCTCGGTTTGACAGCCTCGCCCTCGGATGAAATGGCTGCGTGATCCGGGTCGGCTCGCTTCGTCTTCTGGGTGTTCTTCGCTGTCGCAGGTGATTGTTCGCGGTCGTTGACGGTGATTGCGGGCAATCGATCCTCCTTTCTCGGTCGTCCGGGCCCTCGTTTCGGTGAAAGAGGTTCATCGCGGTCGCGGTGCATGGTTGTAGCCTCGGGTCTGCGTTTCTCTTTGGGACTCGTGGGCATCTTGGCAGCCGAGCTCTTCTTCGGCTCGCCCATGGGGCTGGATACCTTGCGCTTGTGAGCTTTCGCCGTCGATTCGTCCTTCGAATCTAAGAGCGCTGCTCGCTTGTGCTCCTTGTCAATATCACGCCCCGTGTTCTTGGTTGAATCCTTGTGGGACTTTTTGTGTTCGTCGAAGGCCTTTTTCAGTATGCGATACTCTTCCTCCCAACGTGGTCCCTGTCTCCGCTTGGCGATCTCATAGTATGTCTCTCCCCTAAATCGACGTGTTGGGTCGAACTTCCCAGCCTGGCCCAGAAGGAGCTCAACTACCGCAATGTTCTCCTGGCCAATTGCGGCAAGCATGGGCGTTGCTGAGTCAGGTGACATAGAATTTACTGGCGCTGGGTCCGGGTTGCAGTTGCCGAGAGCTAGGAGAAGGTTCATGATAATATCATGTCCACCGCGTGCAGCAGCTACCATGGCCTCCGGGTCATCAGAAGGGACACGGACCTGCAGAATTCTCATCACGGTCTCCTCGTCGCCCCTGCCAGCAGCTTGACGCAGTGTCTTCTCATCCATTGGCATGTACAGCAAATGATTGCTCGTCTTGTTGGCACGAACAGTACCCGCCCTCCTACTAGCGGGCGCTCCTGGCGGCCCGGCAGCGGCTGGAGAGTGCCGGGGACTCTCGGGTCCATTTGACTCTCGTCCATCCGTCTGCCTTCCCTGCTGTTCCTCAGAGGCCCTGCGGCGGTCACCCATCTTCTGCCTCGCGTCGAGTAGAAGCTTCCTGGTTTCTTCGTCATCGTCGTCAACCAAGTCAATAGGCTCCTCGCCATTCAAGTTGGCTTTCCGTGGATTCAAGCCCGCCTCCAAAAGGAGCTTGACAACCTTCGCATGGCCGTTCTCCACAGCATCGAGAAGAGGCGTGTCCTTGTCATTATTGACGCAGTCTAATTGGCACCCGGCATCAATGAGAAGCTTGACGATCGTGTCGAAGCCATTAAGCGACGCAATCTGCAAAGGTGTGTTGCCGGCAAAGTCTGCGACGTTCAAATCGTCCGGGCGCTCCTTCAGTCGCTGCTTCGTCGACTCGTAATCACCTTTAGCGCACGCTCGGGCAAGTTGCGTCTGTCCATGAGCATCGAGATGACCCTTGCGATGATGTGCCTTGGCAGGTGAGATTGCCACTTCAGTGGCAGGTGTCACCAGCCTACGAAGTTTGGATCCGCGGACACGAGGGCTGCCCGGTGGTGAAGAGTCGTCCGAGTGATACTCTGTGGGCTGAAGAGGCGCTGGTACTCGCTTCTTCTTATGGCTTGCCCCGTTGGAGGATTGGGAGGGGAGCTGCGTCGATATGCTGCGTCGATGTACGCGGTTGGGTGGTGAAACAGATCGGATATTCTGGTTCGAGTGTGCATCGTGTTGTGACTTGATCGACTTAAGAGGGCCATGATTTGTGTTCTGGTTGCCGGCGCTGTGTTCACGATCAACACGCCTGGCATGGCTACTGTCCTTATCAATGGCGCCAGTCCTTTGGCGTCGGGCTTTATGGGCCTGGCCTTCGTCTTCAGACTCTGCTTTCGGCGCCTTCCGTTTGTGTCCAACAAGTTTGTCTGCGTGATTGGGCCTGTCTTTGTGGCCCATGGTCGATTTGGGTGAGTGCGCTCGCACCGACTCCGAGTCCGAAGCAGCTGACCGAGCCGTTGACAGGCGACGCCGGCGCGGCTGCTGGGGGAGCGTTGAGCGAACAGATGCAGATCCGGGTGGAGGCGAGTTGGAGGCAGATCCAACGCCAGGGCTAGGGCCGTCGCCTTGTCTGCGAGAAAGGTCTGCATTACCTTGAAGCCGCTTCTTTGTCAGAGGGGGCACGTCGGAGGGTGCCGCACTGTCCCGAGATTGTGCAGTTTTGGCATTCTGTCTTTGGTCGACATCGCGAGCATCTTTAGAGACGGTGTGTGACTTGCGAGGCGGAACGGATGTCGTCGCGCTATCCTCGGCATCACTCCTGGTCTCATGCTTGATCAACTTTCGCGTCTTGGACGGCGAATGCTGACCATCCTTGCCTGGCAGGACAATGGTTTCGGCCTCGGAATTAGCATCGGCGCCGCCATCGTCGTCGTTGCTGCCGGTCTTGAGATCCCTGATTGGTGGCGAAGAGTTGAAATCGGCTGGTGGTTTGTGGCTCAAAGGGCCTTTCGGGGTGTTGGTTAGGGTTGTTGTTTTCGTGTCCTCTGCTGGAGCCTTATCGGGGGAAGCGGGCAGCTTCCTAGGGGCGGCGTCGACAGCATTTTGCGCGTCCATGACATTTAATCAATGTTTCGGCCGCGCTTTTGCATCATGCTGGGCACGTCGGGAGCGCGCGAAAGGATGGGGGCCGGTCGGAAGATTGGCGATGATGGGCAAACAAGACAGAACAGAAGCCGACGGGGGCGAGGGAAAAAAACGGTTTAGGATGAAATGACTGTGGATTTGCTGAATCGTCGACGCCTGGTACAAGCTCGCCGACACCCGCGACTTGTGGCACAGGACTTGAGTGGACTGGACTTGGTGGTAGTTTCAAAACGAACAGCGTCGGGGGAACGGTCCGTCCTTTCACTTGGTGTCGCGGGTCGTTGTTGATCGTTTGCGAAGGTAGTCGAGGATTTCTCGAGGATCCAGACTAGTCGGGCGAATGACTCTCAAACCGCAAAGATGGAGGACGGTAGAGTGCGGTGCACGAATGGATTGGTGACCGGGCTGGGATGGTAAACAGGCACAAGCTGTGAGTGATGCTTCGAATGCTCGGACGGGCCACTACAACGGAGAGACGGCGAAGACTCAACACAAGCAGCCAGCCCCAGGCCCAGGGCCCAGCACACACACAAACACAACGGCAGAAGAGAGAGTGGAGGGCGGGCGCATGGGAGCGACCCAGACCCACCCTGCAGCCAGGGATCCTTGATCAGCCGCCAGCCGCCATTGGTCCGAGGCAGCCACGACGGGGCCACAGAACAAGCCCCCGCCGCCGTTTTTGTTTGGTGTGTCCGTGTCGGGCTGGGCGAATGGGGCGGGCGCACGCTGGGAAATCATGAAATGTTCACAACAGACTAGATTGCGGGAAACGAGCGCTGCCT
>JARHUK010000930.1:0-17277 GCA_031001725.1 Pseudopyricularia javanii
CCCTTATCCCTGTTTTTCGTGAGCTCGGCCCCTCCCAAGACTCGTGGCACCCACCCTTTTCCGGCGACCAGGGGGAGGTTGAACAAGGACAGACACCAGATGTCCGGGAGACGGAGGGCCGGAGTAAATAATAGTAATAGTAAATGTGTGTGGCGGCTGCCATGCCCTTTGTGGGTTGAATTCACAACGTGGTTCGACGGACACGCCGGGACAAGGCTGGCAGAGTTGCTATTTTCCCCCCTTTCCATATTCTTCATCTTCTCCTAGAGGGTGCTTCTCTCGGTCTCGCATAGCCTCTTTTCCATGTTGTTCAGACGAGTGGGGAGATTTGTTATGACCGTGTCATGCAGCCATCCAAGAGAAGGCGCGGCATGGAAAAGTTTCGTGCTTGCTTCCATGTGGCCCAGTGGGATTTTTTTCCTTTCTTTCTTCTTTTTTTTTCAGACGAAAGCGCCAACCTCGCCAGACAGCCCAGACGGAAATTTGTTGCGAAAGCTTACCTCAAGATAACGTCGAGATGAAAATACAAGGTGTGTCGGCCGTCGGCTGCCGCCCCCAACCGAGCGTGCCGGAAGGGTGGAGTTGTATGTATCGACAGGGTCTTCGGCGAGTGGTCGTTGAGACGGCCGCCGCGCTGAACTTGGACGTTAAAAGCTGAGATAGGAGCTCTTGTCCACGACTGATTGGCCCGTCATTGAAAAGTATGTGAATGTACTTTAACCAGGGGGTTTGGGTTTTTTCCTAGTCAACGGAAACAAACACCAGGGACGCATTGGAAGCCGAAGATGGTTTGATTATACTTTACGGATTACCTTGTCCCTCTTAGCATAGTGGCTCACCCACTGGGGGCCAAAGGAAAGACTACAGTACAGTAGGATCGTACTTACTGTTGTGACCAACCATCGCGGCTAGGCGAAAAAAAAATAAGCTGCACTCAATTTAATTAATTCGGTTGCATTTTTGGTGGATGGTTTGTTGATCGCTTCCAGGGTCTCAGAGCATCGCACCCTCGGAGGCGCAAAAGCATCAACTCTAACTGAGTTGCGCGCCTTGTTAACGAGATCCATTGATCAAAAGGATGTGTTGCGTTTTCGGAGGGTTTCCGATGGTCTTCCCACATTTGTCAGGGCTTGCATAAGATCACTTTGTTTGATCGCGATGTTCCCTGCCCTGCCCTCGATGTCCTGCCGGACCTCCTTGGCGGGTACGATGTTATTGAGAAGCCGGGGCATGCCCGGCCTTCGTCATTGCGTCGTCACAGGGCTACGTACCAGGAATCTGACGATGGCTACTACCTTGCGAAGCAGCTGTTGTTTCCCCTTGTCTAGGCGTAGTCTTGTAGGAGGCTGATCGGTAAAGGTTTTCGTTTAGATTGCAGCTCTTTGTTTCTTACCGAACATTTGGTGCTAAGCATGCAGCATTGCAACGGTAAAAACTGCACCCCCATTATCATTGATGCCGTGATATTGTCCTAGGACCTAAGCTTATATCCGCACACGCAACCCTCATTATGGGCATCCATATCACCAGCTAGCCCAGTGCTCAAACGCGGGGCGGTCTGCAAAGTTACTTGCTTTCTGCCTGCCTTGGGTATATGACCGTGGGCCAACTAGTTAATGGTTCCAAACACGACGCGATGTCTGAACCAAGCAATCACTCTGGCTGCTTGAAAAAAAAAAACAGAGGGACCAATCTCGATTGTCTCCCTATACTTCGGCTTGTTTGTGTTTAATCTTCAGATTGATGGGGGTCGAGACGCATGGCATTGCATAGCATGCTGTTGTCATGGCGCATCGACATCAATGCACCCTCGGCAATCCATACCAAGACGTTGGCCCGATCAGAAGTGCAGCTACGAAGCTAGCATGCAACTGTGACAGGACGCTACAGAGCCTAGGTAAGTTATGCCATCGAAGACAATGATGGCACCCGACCGGACCTCGGATTCATCAGACGATGTCCTCGGAACCGCGGGTAGACTTCGACTCTGGGTCTGGCTTTCTTGGTACGTCGCGTGTGTTTCCTTTCTGTAGTACAAATTACCTTAACTTTTTTCTCTTTTCTTCTTCCTTTTTTTTCCGTATTCTAAGGTTTCCTTGGGTTCCAGGCTGCGAGTCTCGTCTCCTCTCTTCCATGACCATGGTCCCCTGATCCCGGCTTCGTTTTAAGAGAAAACGAAAGAAGAAAATTAAGAAAAAGCAAAGGGGGGAAAATTCGTGAGCTTTGACACCAATGCAGTAATGGCATGGCAAAACGGTCAAAGTGCAGCAGCAACGGCTCTCGGACCCTGCTCCGCACCTCAGACTTGCACGATCTCTACTACGTCGTAGATACCTATTCTGATCACCTTTTGACTAATATCTTCTCTTTGGGAACGGCTTGAGGGGCCGGAGAGAGAGAGAGAGAAAAAAAATAAGAAGAAGAAAAAAAGGCTCATCACCAACTCTCTACTTTTTTCTTTGCCGAACCTCGTCTCGTCTCGACTTGAGTGGGGACCTATGGCAAGGGCAACATAACTTCGTAGCATCACATCACCCAGGGAAGCTCCCCTTGTTCGCTGATGCTGCTGCACAGGGCATACCCTGTGAGAACAAAGGATGGTTCCGCATGTTCCCTAATAAGGGCCGGCCCTATAATATAACACACTCTCGATAAGCCTACCTTTTTTTCTCATTCGTTTGATATTGAGCACACCACTTGACTTTATTGGTATTTTCCACGACGACACCTCCCATACTTTCACCACACTCCTCAACCCACATTTGCTTTGCATGGCCAATACCACCTCGGAAGCCGCGTCCATCTGGATCGACCCTCCTTGGCCTATAGCACACCCCAATACCACCTAATCTCGTCCCCATGCCGCCCCCATTCCTAATTCGAACTATACGGGATTTTCAGCGCAAAAGCTTGGAGGGCTGGCTGTCTATGATAGAAACTCCCGTACATATATAACTCTCTCTGGCCATCCGGGATACCCTTACTTGGTGTTTGCTTGTCTTGCCACGGCCTGTTATCAGAAGCACTCTCTTACCTTCGCTCTCCACCACTCTTTTTCGAACGAGCCACTCATCTCAATATACTACCATCACAAGCCACTCACTACCCGCTCGCGCAGAAAAGAGAGTTCACCTCTATACAAAGACTGCACAATAACCAACTTCGGCCCGCGAGCCTCGTACTGGGCACAGAAATAAAGAAACAAAATGTGCGACTTCACCAAGAACTACTACATATACACATCATGCTTGGACCCGGGTGCGCACTTTTTCAGGACATCGGTGGACGGCAACCGCAAGCACGCCTGCGCCAAGGGACCCCACGAGCGGTACATCGTCCTCCCAGGCCAGTGCCCCCTATGCCAATAGCACAAAGCCATCTTCTCAAAACTACACCAAAAGACAGGCCAACGCTAGTTTGCTCGAGCCGCAGGCTCAGCTTCGTGTTTCCAATCGGCGTCTCCTACCAAGTACACAAGGAGGCGCGCGGCTACGCCTCCGAAACCATTTCTAGGATAGGAGATGGATATTCATCTTTGCTGGCTCCTGTGACATGGCCAGCTTTGTCTCCTAATACCCCCTTCAGGAAATCCTCCAATTCTGACCATTTCCTTGGTTTCACGACTTACGATGGCCTTTTTGTTACTGGTAATTGCTTCACTTCCTCTCTAACTGTGTGGCTTGCTTTCTCTGGTCTATATCGAAGCTTCATTTGTCAAAGGCGCGGCGTTCAGGTTAATTTGGGAGGACCGGTAACAAAGTTTTTACTCGCCATGGGGCTCTGTCTTTTCTTTCAGGTTGACTTACTGCACTTTTCTTTCCCTAAAAGCAAAGAAGGAAGACAACTCCTATCGATCAAATTTATTCAACATCAAACATATCACAATCTTCCTGGTCTGTCACGCTCCTCCTGCGTCTGGGATTTGCACACAATAGTGTGGTATGTCGCTCGTCCGCCTAACTGACCCCAGAAACCACCTCGCAACCTTTTGAGAGTACCAAATGGCAATTGGAGCCGGTTGCCTTGCTCAATTGGGTCGTTTTGGACGGAATGCCCTCGGCCTCGGCGAAGGGTATATCAGGGGGCTTACGTGCAATCGGCTGTGATGTGTACAACACGAACACAAGGGTTTACACGGCGCAGACCAATCGCAGAAGGTGATTTCTTATCATTGTTACGTTTTGTTGGAGTTGAGATGCTGCAATGCTGTCCAGCCTAGCACCTCCACCTATAGTACCATATATCTAGCTGGCGGAATAACGTACAGCCAAGATACACATATTCATGCTAAGGAAGTGCACATCTTATAAGCCGTCAATGAGAAGATCTGGTTTACATCTGCTTCTTGGGGCTGCCAAAAAAAGAGAGACGAATAATCTGGTCGGGATAGGCATCACTGGTCACCAGCCGCGGGCCGGCCTTGTCATTCCGGACCATCTGGAGGGAGGCGTTGGGCCCACGGCTCGGGATGTTGCTGGATTACCCGGCACTTGCGGCCACATCTCACGCCATTAATCTCGTTTCAGCCCCCCAGCCGATTTCTCGGCCAGAGCAGAATGGACCCTTGGGGGCCTGGGGTATGTTATAGTTGCTTCGGGACTTTTGATCGCTCCCCTTGGATGGCCAAAATCGAAATCCGGTTCTTGGCGAAGCCTCCAACTTACTCAGAACCAAAATAGTGTTGGTTAGTTTCACATGATTCAGACCGATTGACAGTTTGACAGCTTGTTGACTCTTCTTTTGCAGATCTCTACAAAGCGGAATGATAGTTCGGAGCGGAATTACCAAAAAAAAAGAACTAGTCCGGTACCCCATCGTTCCATATCAAAAGTGGCCCGATGAGTTACCAAGCAGGCCATCGACGGCACCTTGAACGCCAAACAGGTCTGCCATAAGTCAGCAGCCTCAAACCACAGTCGTGGGACTTTCTAGGTGCCGATTTTAGTTGCCGACTAGTACAACGCAAGAGCCCGTTGGTTTCCCTTCTTCGCAGCCACCAGAGGACACCTGTCCCACGTCCTTGGAACGGATGAAGGCCGCTTGTTGCTCGACGATCGGGGGAAATGTAAGGCATCTAGCACGGCTGGCTGAGACAGAAGGATGGTTTGGGTATATCACGGCACATAATATGCATAGGGGCGGGTCATGCACCGCAACAGGCGCAAACACTAGCCACCTCACCAAGCCGGATCATACGCAAAAAGGCGATCGCCAGACCTCGGTGTACCCCCAGTAAGAGTCCCCTCACTTTTCCGGTCAGGATTTCTGGTTCGGCGTTTAGCAGGATGCAGAAAAGGCGTCAAGAGGAAGGGCCAAGTTTCACAGAGTATCAGTGAGGGGGAAGGTGCAGCGCCGAGGGCGCCCTCGCCTCACCGGCTGGCCCTCAGTCCAACCAAGGAGACTTGCTTACAAGTGCAGACAAACCAAGGACCTGGTCTAAGACATTCGGACGAGGCGGCAGGGCTAGGGCCATTCTGGTAAGCCTATAACAGTACCCCGGATAGGACATATAGCAGATCCATGATGAGGCCTATATTAGATCCTGAATACACAGGTATTCATGTACCGCTAGGCATGTGGGTATTGTTACCATACTTTGGATCAACTGGCTGCCATTGATCTGAGCTGGAGTACCAAGTGTGACACTGCTTACTGAACTTAGCATGCTATTCGCGTTCCACTTCCAAAGTCTGTGCCCTTAATACGTAATATTGGTTAAAAGTGCTGGTGATGGCTATTGCATGCTGCAGGTCTGCCATAACGGGCCATCCAAGTCCGGGCAGGCAGAGATGAACATGAGAATTGCACATAAGTGTTGCTTGATCACCAAGAGAAGAACACTGGTTTCCGGGACTTCTCATACCCACTACTGCTCTCCTTAGACTGGTAAATGTCCGGCTTCCAAGCAAAATGACTGGCCACAAAGGGCTAACGCGAGCCTAGCAAGTCAGACATGCCGAGGTCTAGAAATTTGATGAAGGCTACTGGCTTGAATTGGTATACCCCCTCACCTCGCAGATTGCTCCTTTATGACCATAAGTAAGGTGTTCAGTGAACGCCTGGGAGTGCAGACCGGCTGGAAAAATTAATGTCAAAAGTCACAGGTAGCAACATACCTAGGTATGTGACTGTATAACTTATCTAACCCGATATTCCTTCCCTCTACAGCACTAATGGAGCCAGCACCTCAACCATGGGCCCTTCAAATATGGAGAGCTGGGGACAAGAAATCCGATGAAAGAAATTATGGGACGAGTTTCTACACTATACAGATGTAGTATATGTCCGAGGCTTTTCCTTTAAGACGCCGCCCCTGCCAAATATGTGGGCTGTAAGATAGTTTCATGCATCCTGATACGATCTTGCGAGGTTGAAGCGCACAGGGGCGTCTGATAGACCTGGACACATATAAAATGGTATAGGACTGTCGATGATATGAGCGATGGAGAGAAGCTGAAAGGGTAAGCATAAGCCAGGTATCAGTCATCGGGGCTGGGATCAAACCATCAGTATAGTAATGCAAACATTAACAAACCCCTGACTTGCTCAAATCAGTCCTTTTGATATCTGCCAAGCTACCCTTGTCTGATCTATCACAAAGGGCTGAGGGCAAGACGGGTTTTCCGACGTGCTGACTGGCCGGTACCTAGATCCATGACCCGAGATCGCGCACGGGAGTGGCGTAAAAGGGCGAGAGCTAGACTTGAGAAAACTAAGGCTACCTGGCACCTTTCTACTCATGGGGACAAGCCCGACCATTCTGTCGTAGCAAATGCTCCGGCAGTGTTTGTTATGCTTTTTCCATTGATAACACTGCTAGCTGGCCGCCGACGTCAATCAGGTGCCCCGTTATTGCCACAACATACCCGCAGCTGCATGGAGGCGCAGTCGAGAGGATGAAGTCACCATCGTCACTAAGCCTCCTCCCCGTATATCCCACCCATCCTAACCTAACAGCCTTTCATCAAAAGTCCAAGCAGATGCCTGTGACAGACTGCCTGGAAGAGTCAGCTCGAATTCCCTCTGAATTCCCTTGAAATACCATCAGAAGCCCGAGTTCCCAACCTTCTGACATCCTTTACTGGAGCTGCCTTCGCTTCGCGTATTCGTATTTTATTGTTCAGCCCAGCGTGCAAACCTACTGTTCTAAGCGCCGCCCTGCCAGCTACGGTGCACCCGTAGCTTGGCCAAATGGTCCAGAACATGGTGGGCGGATCTCAATGTGCCATCACTAAGCACTACTCAGATAAACGTCCTCGATCTTAGAGAGTGGCGAGTTGTCAGGCTAGCTTGTTCACTGCCTACTCGACCACGTGCCGAGTTACTCTATCTAACTTGGTGCTATAAGCGCCTACATCGAGTCCTCACAGAGTCCTCATTCGGATTAAGTGCCACTTTCAAAATCATATTTCTCGGATAACGGCGAACTGAGGTTTATCCGGGCCACGCCGACCCTGCTTTGCTCAGCCTTGTCGATCTGTAATGATGTGGCGCCTGTCTTTTTCGCGCACAACACGTTGTCTTGTATGTGTGGTAGGTGGCGCCAACTCTATCCCGCAAGTCAGTGCTTGTAGCGCAGCGCTAAGGGGTTCCGGCGAAGGCCGAGATAAGGGGGCTAGGCTATACCATCATGGTAATGTTCTCGTTGCCAACGGATATATACAGCCGAGGGGCATCAGAGTGATCCTTGAAAACATCCCAGTTCTACTTGAGTCATTATTTTGCTTTTGACAATTTTTTTTTCAAAAAAAAAGAACGACACAGATATGGTTGCGGCTGCATCGATCTAGATGATCCAATCGCCAACATCCACTGCTTCACCATGGCTGCCGTTGACCATGCCAACCTGACTGATCCGCAAACACCCGAAGAACAACGGACTCTTAGCATCTTTATTATAGTGACTTCGTCTTTGTCTATCCTTGGTGCTGGATGGATTATAATCAGCTTCTTGGTAAAGTTTAATCAACCTTCTTTTGATGGTTCAACCACATTTTCTAACACTCTTGGAACGGCAAAGTCCTTCAAATCCTTACGCCTATTCAGACACCGGTTGATCCTGTAAGTCCCACCAAGACAAGGGATCCTGCATTCGGTATCTGACTTGGTCACAGAGGTCTGGCTGTGAGCGACTTCTTGCGAGCTCTCGGCATTCTCCTCCCTGCTGCAACAGACATGGGAGGCATGCCGCTGGACTCACAATTGAGCCACAATGGCTGCGTTATAGATGGCTTTTTTGTTCAGCTCTTTGTCACTCAAACAGACTATTGGATATTGATGATTGCGATTTTTACATCCATCGTCGTCACGGGAAAGAAGCAGGCTGCGGCATGGATACACAACCACCAGCTTGCC
Organism: Pseudopyricularia javanii; assembly: GCA_031001725.1. Taxonomy (NCBI): domain Eukaryota; kingdom Fungi; phylum Ascomycota; class Sordariomycetes; order Magnaporthales; family Pyriculariaceae; genus Pseudopyricularia; species Pseudopyricularia javanii. The sequence continues at coordinate 8,356 of JARHUK010000930.1, forward strand.
GTTCTTTCCATGCCTTGGATATTCTCCCTGCTCTCTGCAGGCGTGAGCCTGCACATAGCACACTACGATAACATTGGATCATGTGAGTTAACTTGGGCTTCATGCTTTCTATTTTTTTTTTCTTTTCTCCACTCGCCAGTGTCTACGCATGATCTGACACAATAATCTTGCTTGCAGGGTGTTGGATTCAAGATGAGAAGATGCGCCTGCTGTATAATTTCGTGCCTCGCTGGACCATTATTCTTGCCATGCTGGCCATGTATGCCCGTATATCAGTTGTCCTTCTCAAGGCGGAGAAATGTTTCGGGACGGCTATCTCGAGACAGGCATCCACTGCCCGCCCTGTCTCTCAGACGGAAGATCCGGAATGTCTCGAGTACTTTGAGCCCCTGACTGTCGTGGACGAAGGCGGTCGATGCTCTGTGAGACAGAACAGTCTCAAACTCAGAAAGGTAAGAGCAGCTATAATTTTGCGACTCGACCATAGCTAACCTTTCTTTTTGCATAGCTCGCCCGCCATATGGCGTTGTATCCCCTAATATACATTTTCATGTGGATCCTGCCAACGGTAGTGGTTCTTTACCACACCATATCCAAAACCGCAGCACCATTTCCCCTCCAAACAGTGGACAAAGTAAGTCCGAGGAGCAGACTGAACCGATCCAAGCTTTACCAAAGTCGGATTCTAACCTCTCCACTAGTCCTTGATCGTTATCCAAGGCTTTGTCAACGCCATCACATATGGTGTTAGCGAGTCGTCCGTTGCCTGCTGGCGCAGTTGGATTTTCCCCAAAGACACAACGGAGGACCGGGAACGTCGGGGCTCGCTCTATCCCAACTCCGTTACAAAGGCAGCTGCAGGACCAAGGACTTCCGGCAATGCGTTCCCCTCCTCTCTTCTCAGTGGGAACACGGCATCGGATAGCCTGTCCGGCACAACATGTGACGGATTCGAGAATGACGACGAAAACCGACACGGTTCCGCTTTCGGAAAAGACCTCAATTCTGTTGGGTTCGTGGATATACAACTAGAAGAACCCGCTGATCGCCAGTTGCGACATGTGTCGGCGCAAAGGACGACCAACACGTTTTGCTCGGCGGAAGCAAGTCCCTCCGACAACAGAAATCCTTGATCATGTGCGCTCCAGCGATTCGACAAAAAAGCCAACATTCTAGCGCTGTCGCTGACGTGGCCTAGTTGACACGAACCCTTCAGGTTTCTCTTTGGCATCGAACGTCCGTGTCACCCACCGGACAAACAAATCCGGGCCAACTTCGTGCCCACCCTTGCGGTTGAGCTCTAGAGATCTCTTGATGCGATTTGCCAAGACTGAGTGTGCCGTCAGGGTTGTGTAGCCGGTCGCCCAACCGAAGAGGAATATGCTCCTGTTGGGCTCCTGCAGCCTACCGGCGACCACGAAGGAGGCAACTGGCAGGCGCCCCGAGGCAATCAACCCTTCCACGTCATGGGTGAACTCGTCGTCAACAATATTGACGGGCAGGTCTATGTAGCTTGGCACAGGCTGGGCCGACATGCCGGCTAACTCGAGTCGAAGCCCTTCGGGGCCTAGTCCCCGAGCGGAGGTGAGATCTCTTTCTGTACAAGGCAGCACGATCCTCAGTCGAGCCAACTCAGTGTCAGTGGCAAGGGTCTTGGCAATGTCCCACACCCTCTCGGCAGCGCTCCTGGTACAAAGAAGCTTGCGGCCGGCCAACGTTGGATACAAAACCTCGCAGAGGCTGCGACTGCAAGCTTCTCGTGTCTCGGCCGGGGTTTTGGCGTCACCAAGCTTCTGGTCGGAACTGTCGCTGGCAACCCCCTTGGGCGGGCGCACATGCGACAGGTCCGAAGTTAGGGCAATGAGCCACGAGATATCGAGATTGACCGTCTCGGTTACACTTTGGAGCTCGTCGATAGCCAGATCAGGAATGACGTCGACAAGTGGCGATGGGATTGAGATGTCGCGGAGGAAGGTGCTGTTGCCACAATCCACCGTCACGACAACCTGGCCGCCTCCGAGCCGGCGCATCTGCGCTATGACGCGGTCGATCTGCTCGACCTTGCCCTCCTCCAGCTTGGGCAGCAGGATGCGAACCTGCGGATGGCGATACTTGAACCTTTGGTTTCTCGCGGCTGACACGACCGCGGCAGCCTTGCGCATGATCCTGATGCCGTCGTTGTCCTGCTGGCTGGCCTCGGACTCGGTCTCAGAGTCCCAGGCTCCTGGTTCAGCAAGTTCAAAGAGGAGGCGTCTCTCGGAGATGGTCAACAATCTGATCCAGGTCGCGCCCCCGTCCACGACGGCATCTACCCCTATTTGCCGGCCCCTAGCGCAGCCTCCGCCTGGACCTGGACCTCCGGACAAAGGCCGTTCTAGGACAAAGTCCCAGTCGGCGCGGAAGTACTGCCTCAGGGCGGCCAGGCCACGACAACGCTTGACGACGTTCCACAGCGTTGAGTCGAACTCGAGCACGTCGCCCGCCGCCTGTAGGGACCTCTTGTCGCGGTCGGCGCCGGCGGCCAGGGCCCTTTCATGCGTGTCCAGCACGCGGTCGAGGCCGACGACTGGCGGCTTGCCCGCGGATGAGAGATATTCTTTGAACTGCTGCAGCTCGGCGGTGAAACTGTCTATCTTGGCTTTGAGAGCGTCGACCGGCAAATCTGTCGTCGGCTTGTCTGCCTTGTTTGGGTGAGCCATGCTGGCTTGTCGTAAAGAGATATCAGTCGATGGATAAGTAATGAGTAAATCAACAAAACCTCTTGAGATGGAATATCCGGGATCGAATGTATGTGTAAGATATTGAGGAAATTAAACATGCGGTGCAAGCGCCGTGTAATGGAAAGAAATAAAAGCCAGGCCACAAGCTCGAGAACTTGAAGCAAAAAAGTGAGAGAATTACCAAATTGTTATTGTTGGCCTGCATTTTAGTGCCACGTAAAAGCTTCCTTGTTCCGTTAGCCTGAAACTATACCCCCACTCAGTACACTTAGAGGTGCATATAGGCGTATCCCACCGGGCTACACATCTATCCATGAGACATGAGACATCAATATGAGTTGGTAATAGGTCTGGGTGCATTTATGAAGCGATATACATTCGGTGGGCTAGTCTTCACCTGAGCTTTGAGACAGTCAAACTGAGGAATGTGGGTGGAGGAAACGTAAACCAATACGTTGATATCACAGGGCGCTGGCTCATTTACAGGCAAGCTTGGAGATTTGTTCATTGCACGGTACTCAAAAAGAACCCGCGTCACCCTATAGAGGCCACCGATCAGAGGGTAAGCCACAGCTTCAAAGCCTCCTCGTACTTCAAAACACCAAGCCCCGTCACCGCGTCCCAGCCCTCCGTCACCGGGTACCCCTCCTGGTCACACGCCGCGGTCTTGTGGCCCTCAGTGATGTCCCTGATGATCGTGTCGGCGTGCTGGTAGAGCACAGGGTTGATGAAGCCGACGGTGGGCTTGCCGATCGCCAGGCGCTCCAGGTTGATGCGCGTGATCATTCCAGCGACAAGCTGGGATGACGCCGACGTCCCGCCGCCGTTCCAAACACCTCCGCCGCCGACATATGCAAGCACGATCTCGCCGAGCGCCGAGATGTCGGGGATCGCTCGCCCCGAGAGGCTGCGCCGTGCGGCCCCCGCTCCGCTGCCGCCCGGCGATCCGCTGAGCTCCGTGATAATGTCTGACAGGTAGGTCTGGTTGTTCTGACCCTGGGCCATGTTCGTATAGCCAGGCGTGCTGATCGGCGCCGTGCTCAAGTATTTGGATACAACGGCTTCCTGGTAGCTGGGCCGCGCGTGAATTGCCGACACACCACCGTTGGATGAAAGGTTATGCCCCTTCGAGAACGTGTCGGTGAACCAGCCCTGCTCCGGGTTCGTAGTGCCTGGGTTGAGTATGTCGATGCCCGAAGTGAGCTGGGTCCCGCCAATGGCGGTGACGTAGGGGCAGTTGGCCGGCCATGCGACGGCCCACTGCTGGCCGTCGTCGCCGTAGCAGTAGTCGCCTGGCTTGTCGGACGACATTCCAATGCCCTAGATGCGCATCCTTGTTAGCCCTCTGGCAGAACGTGGACTTGTGTTCTAATGGGAACTGAACTTACCGAATCGCCTGTGGAGACGATGATAGAGGAGCCCATCAATCCGAGCTTCATGAACTCATCACATTGCCTTCGCTGGTACGATCTGTAAGTTGACCTATAGTTAGTTGCATGAACCGTGGCGTACGGAGAGGACGATATTTCCAGATCCTCAACTTACATCGGGAAGCCGTTCTCACTGTTGCCCCACGAGATTCCCAAGACCTCCGGTATCTTCAATGTCCCGCAGTCCCTCTCGCCCTTGTATCCGCCCTCTGCAGGGTTGGGGTAAACGGGATCTACAGGGGAGAGAGGACCGGTTATGTTGTATGCGCTGTAGGTACAATAAGAAGCTGAAAGCACAGCGTTAGCGGCATGTCACCTTCCTCGCAAACTCTCCTTCTCACAGCGGAAAACTCACCATCAAACGCCTCCAGCATGGTGTTGAGCGACCCAGGCCAGTCACCAGTCTTGACCACCACGTCATCCTCAGAGACCATGACGACCGAGGCTGGGTACACAAGAGGGTAAACCATGCAGACGTCAATCGAGGGCTCACCGCCGTCCACGCCGGCCGGGCCCTCAGAGTCCGGCGCGCCGTCGATGCTGTATGTCTCCGGATGGGTGCCGTTCGGGATCTCGGGCGCGAACTCGGTGAAGAACTGGTTCAGATCCGCCTGGTTCCACTTGTCGTTGTTTCCGAGGAAGATCCCGTGGCGGTAGGCCGTGTTATTCGGAGGGGGAGCGGAGGGAACGCCGTACAGAGCGCGGATGCAAGTGGGCGACACCATGGAATTGTTGCAAGAGGCGGCTGCTGTAGAATCTCGCTTGGAGAGTTGTGCCGGCGGCGGCGGGGGTGTTCTTTTCTCCTGCGCGGATGCCAGTGTGCTCTTCTTATCAATAGGGCTGTCCACCAGGATGCCGGGCTCGATGAAGTCGACGTGGTCGCGGATGTGCAGCGGGACGTGGTACGCCCGGGCGGCAGGCATAGACCGGCCGGAGATGTGCTCGTGGTGGTAGAACTCTGCGGACAGCAGGTTTTCCAGGTGGATGGTAGAGACGGAGAACTCTATCCAAGCCTTGTTGAACGACAGCTTGACTGGCGATGCAATGCTGGAGCTTGGTATGGACTCGGCGATCCACTCGCGCACGGCATCCACCGTCTCGTTGCTTGGACTGAAGTAGTCCCGAACCTGCTCCGGCGTCCACTGCTTGCCGTAGTTGGGCGAGGTTGGATCGGAGATGTCCAACAAGTGTTGGGCCCCTTCATCCAGATTCCGCTGAGCGAGGGCAATCCGCACCGGCTGAACGGTGTCTGGGTCGACTCGTCGGACCAGCTTCCACCCAGACGGGAGGGAACGCTGCTCGTGGTGCACGACATGGTCGCGGGGCACGACGACGGCCGCGGAACAAAGAACGTTGAGGGCGGCGAGGAGCCTGACGGCTTGCGAAAGCTTTGGGGCTACCATGTCGCACGACTGAAAGTAGAAAAACGAGAGACTGACGATGGTGTCTTGGGTCGAGATGAGGAGGGGAAAGTAAGCCAGCGGCGATGCCACTTTATCATCGAGAGAACGGCCCAGGCAGGGGCATCAGCCCACATCGAAAGGTTTCGTTGATCCTAGAAAGTGGCTCCATAATAGGAGGTCCCCCAAGGCGGTGTTGCTTTCAAAGACGAATATTCTATCTTGAGCAAATTTTTGTAGGGTTGGGTCTCCGGCAACCCCGGCTATCCCGCATAGCATACTCGACATGAACCGACGTCGCGGAACGCCATATCCCTGGGCTGCAAGTCTGACAGCTTCAAGGTAAAGTGTGGAGTCACCCGACTCATGGCCATACATAGTGTCTCGTGCCGCGTGGGCGGCTCAAGGTTTCTCGTTCTTGCGAGTGGTATTTGAAATGGTGGTCATCCTGTTGTAGTGCGGACTCGTCTTTCAAGTGGTCCTTTGGGTTCCCCCTAAGTGTACCCGGTGGCATGATGGCGACTAGCCGGATGCCAAAGTAAGCTTTTCAAGAAAAAAGGGGCACCTGTCATCCCATCGTGCCGAGCCCCCTGTGTATGTATTTTGTGAATACGGTCTTTCGTCCAAGGGGGATCCCCCGCTTCCGGCAGTGGACGTCATCGGTCCCACGGTAGCATATCATACATAGATTTCCGGGTCGCGCGCAACAGCATTGGCCCCTCCCGATAGAGCGCGAACACAACCTACCACGGTAGGGTCCAGGCCATGGGTAGTGGCTAAGCGAGGACGTCGTAGGCAGCCATAGGGGGTTTTTGAACTACTTCATCTGTCGACGAGTCTCGAACAGGCAGCTTCTCTTGTTGATCATTCAGCCATTCTCGGTCTCGGTCTCGGTCGATGGTCAACGGCCACGCGGCGATCGCGAGGCATGAATCTACAATCTCGACGAGTAAGTAAGTGGCTATTGCGGGCGGATGGGAAAACCTTCCTCTATGCACACCTAAAACTGCTTAAGACATGGCATGACAGCGAACATGCCCTCATCCTGGTATGGCGTCGGTTCAGGTGCCAGGCCGAGCCGTGGTTGTTCTCGTCGTCGTCGTTTTCTGGCGGATCCTAATTATGCAAGGTCTGGAGTGGGGTTTTTTTTTCTCGCTCTTTTTTGGCGTTTTTTTTTGGCGCGAGCTGGGGATAAGGTTTGCAGAATGGATTTCTTGGACCAGAATGACCCAGTGTTTTGTGGGTGACGCTTTCCCCCTTTTTTTTCGTGAGTCGAATCTCTTACAGTACTGTACTTTTATCAAGCCTCACTCGGTTAAGATTGTCAAAAGCTTAAACTCAAGAAGCACAGGATAATTTATTAGATTGCATATATAGTATTTGTTGGCGATCTAACAGGGTCGTGTGTTTTGGGGTGCCCAAAGGCACTAGGAATTGCATGTATTAAAGTAGATAGGTAATTACGGGAGTGAAAAGTCTATTGTTTGTGGATAAAAGGAGCTATTCCGTCCGTTTGCCTGATTGACACGTGGTGCCTCACGTGCTCGGTGTTACCTAAGCTATACGGCTTAGGCTTACCTTATTCCCCGCCTCAAACAGTATTTTACTAGTAGTACCATGTAATTAAATCTATATCTTAGCCGCACTTGTTAGATTTTCTCTGCGTGAAAATTATACATATTAAACGTATCGCGTAGGATGTTGGTGATCTGAGAAGATTGTGATATTAGTGCTCAAGTACTAGTGGTATGGAATTTCTATCCTAGGTAGTGAATACAGAGGAAAAATGAAAGCCGCCAGGCGTTGTTATGCATATCTCTTCCACTGTTGCCTAACGTCACGTGCTGGGCGTCAGCCCAACACCTCTGGCCTCTTCCAGGCGATTCCAGGCCTCCAACATAGATAGGATAGTTCTTCCTTTTTTTTTTGACTAATGTACCACATGATACATACTATGTAGTAGGACTCACGCAAAGAAAATCTAGCAAGGGTAATCGTTGGGTGAGCGCATCGATTCCCATTCGCAGTTACGTTGTGCGACTTAACCTATATGGAGTTTACCGGCTTTTTCGGCTTCTTCGGCCTTTTCGGCTTGATGCAAAAGGTGTAGCTCCGCGATATATGGCACTCCTTTGGTCTAAGTATACTTAAGTACTAGAATATGTCACTTTTATCCATCGGTCGTAACGATCCTGGACATCATCCCTTTTTCTTAAACCCCTCCTTGGACAGCAAACAGGCGGCCTTCATAGCAACCAGAATCGTACCAAAAGAGATTTCAACTTCAACAGACAAGTCAACTACGCCAATTTTCCATCATGGCCGCACCTGGAATCAGCAAGTGCTGTGTCACCGGCTTCGCCTGGGAGGGCACGCCCACGGGCAAGGTCGAGACATTGGGCAAGAACAAGGCCTACGTGTCGGGTACCAACGCCGACATCGGCGTGCTCCTCATCCACGACATCTTCGGCTGGGAGTTTGTCAACCTGCGCCTGCTTGCCGACCACGTGGCCCGCGAGGCCGGTGTGACCGTCTACATGCCCGACTTCTTCGGCGGCGAACAGCTCCCCACCGACAAGCTCATCGCGGGCCAGTGGCAGGACCTGGACGTGCCCGGTTTCATCTCGCGCAACTCCCGCGCCGTGCGCGAGCCCGAGATCATTGAGTGCGCCCGCGCCATCCGGGCCGAAAAGGGCCATGCGCGCGTCGGCGCGCTCGGCTATTGCTACGGCGCCTGGGCTGCGCTCCGACTGGCCGCCGCGGAGCACAACCCGCCGCTCGTCGACTGCATCTCCATCGCGCACCCGAGCCTGGTGATCGAGAAAGACCTGGACGAGTGCGCGGTGCCGGTGCAGATCCTGGCGCCCGAGCGCGACTCCACGTTCACGCTGGAGCTGAAGCACTATGCGTTCAAGGCGCTGATGGGCCGGAACGTGACGTTTGACTACCAGCACTACCCCGGCGTTGAGCACGCGTGCTTTATCAGGGGAGATGAGAAGCAAAAGGGCGAGAGGGAGGCCATGGTGAGGGGCAAGAATGAGGTCGTTCACTGGTTCAAGACTTTTTTGAGCCAGTCTTAGGCATAAGGTTCCCTCTGGTTGGGCCTCGGGATGTTCAAATGTTGTGGCTATGGGCAGGACCTTTTTTGCCGTGTCTGCCTTATGCTAGGTGAATGACCTTTTTTTTCTTGGCGGAGGCAGTAAATCAAAGAGAGCAGCTCGACAGTTGCCTGTAGAAAATTTACGACCTTGAACCAGGCTGGTATCTGCCTGATTATGGCTGTTGTATGCGTGGAAAAAGAGAAAAGAGAAGTTCAAGTTCACCCCCCCCCCCCAAAACACACCAGCTCTCAGAATCTGCTCACTCTTCCTC